>JAOEHT020194826.1:0-11284 GCA_025448195.2 Parazoanthus atlanticus | reverse complement strand
CAATCAACTGATTTTATATTGATACTGTAAGGAGAAGATAGATGTTGATAAAGATGCTGGGAGTGAAAGGGTTAACTAGTTGTTGTCTTAGACCTAGCTATAGGATGTTGTAAGCGTTTAGTTTAGTTTATCGCGTTTACTACTTAAAGGATGGACGAAGAACAAACCAATTGAGAAAGGTCTCGGAGGACCTACGGTATAGCATAAAAAAGGTGTGAAAGTCTAACTGTTTGCGGGTGTAAACAAAAGCAGTACCTTCTATTCTAACACCTTGAATCCTAGCCTGACCAGGATTCGAACCACTTTCTTCCCACATGAGAACCCTGCTGTTACGTCGTTGACCAAAGTTTGATAAAAATAGGATCAGACGTGTGAAGATCTCAGTATAGCTGCTTGTTTAATAACGTGCCCACCATTTAAAAACAATCCTGACTGTTCTTACATGAGAATCAAGAATTGATCTTATATCTCTCTAATTCAACTGCCCAGCCTTCTTGGCATATTTTGTTAATGTTAAAACAATATTATCCGCATTTCTAGTTGTACGCTGTATATTTTAAGTCTTTTACCTTTATTTTCTTTTCCTGTTTTTAAACATTTTTTATTCGTAATATGTGCGTTGTCCAGATAATAGTATTTTACAGGTAGTAACAAAGGTGGGACTTACACATGTAATTACAGGTTGTAGGTATTAAGTAAACAGTAGTTGCTGAAATCATAGATATTCTGAGGAAGCCTATATTTCAAAGGAGACCATTTGTCGTGGGAAGACTTCTTATTTTATATAGTAGTTGAAGTATTTTACTTTTGACCATCAACAGGTGGAGAATTTGAGTCCTTGTGGAATGTTAGCAATAAGGAACTAGGAAGTTGGAAGAAAGTGATTTTGAAGTTACCGCGGGATATCGGCCCTTACCGGTTAATATTTGTAGGAGAGTACAATTCTACTACCAACTGGCGTAGACGAAACATGGTTGTGTTAGACGATATCGAGTTGAAAAGATGTTCACAGGGTAAATATATTCATCATTTATTGTGTAATTAGTAATGGAAGCAGCCTCGCGAGTTGAATCCAAACTTGGTTCTATTTAACAGAATTGAATTGGAATGCTTGTATCCAAGAAAGTTTAAACTTACACTTCAGCGGAAAAAGTGGTTTTCTCTACCTATCGTATTTTTCTAAAAGTCTTTAGTAAAGGGAGTGCACAAATGCAACTTTTCTAAGTTTTGCGTAAGGCATTTAAAACGATCAAAATATGTTCAAATATATAGGAACAGTTATTTAACGTGTGTTCAGTTGTAATAAGGGGCTTTTGAACAACACAAACATAAAAATTCGCGTTATATTTTTTGACAGCAAATCAGTATTATAACATAATTTTCGTCATAAACGTACACAAACTAAACTATATAGTTGAGTTGTGGTTACCATCAAGATGGTACAAATCAATTCAATGATTAATGATAGTATTTAAACCTAACAGTGTGAATTTACTTTGTGTTTTTTTGGCTCCAACAAAACTTGAGGCAGCTAGCATTCTCTACAAGCCTGATTTTTAAAATTGCAAAATCAAAAAATTGGTAGATACACCCACGGAAACTCACCTTTTCTCTACATAAATTGTGAAAACTGGTTTTTAAATTAAGTTATGTGATCATAACTGTATCACCAAATGTTGTTTTCAGTAAAACATCAAGTGCAAAGTTGCGATATGACCGGAAATCAAGGGCACGGTCTCAGCTACACATCTATCAACGACGATGAAACCACACTGCAAGTGCAGCGATCAAAAATATCAGCAAATGGAAACTCAGAAATAAGTAAGACTCGGACTGGAGCTCTCTATGTAGAATTGGTTGACAAGAATTTCTCCATCAGCAACAGTTACATAAGTAACAACAAAATTGGCGGAGTGCATATAAAGTTGAGCAACAGTGAAGGAAATAGAGACGATTCAAGTTTGATTCATGGAAACACGTTTGAAAGAAATTCAAAGGAAACACTGTGGTTGGAGTCCTCTGCTGGACAAGTAAAATCTGTCACAGTGTCAGGGAATGTTTTGACACATAATCACGGATATGATAAAATAAATGCCAAACACTCTGTTTTTAAAGTTTCAGAAGTAATGTGTAACGTTCTTGACAATTTTGTTTACAACAACTCTGGACTATTCATTTTTGAGTACCAGTATTCAGAAAAAAGTAGCACCAGGCAAAGATTTGAAGGGAATACCTTATATTTAAACTATGGACGCGGACCCCACTATGGAACAACGGTTTCTTCAAATGGACCTATGGGGTACGTCAACTGCAACTTCAAGAATCCCGCGAACCTGTACGAGCTACTCACCAAAACTCCAGCCATAGTTTCTCTTGTACATGCAGAATCAAACTGGTGGGGCGTTGGACTGGAACCGACTATCAAGACTAAAATACTTGACAAATCAACCCACTACAAATTGCCCGCTGTTATTTTCAAGCCATTTAAGAAAATCCCACCACGGAATTTATTGTCTTGTAAGTATATTATTGCCTTTTTACTTGACCGTAAACGTTTTTACTATCGTTGACACCACTGTCAAATCTCTGTGGTGCAAAGTCAAATTTAACCGGATAATAACTTGACAAAAATGTATTGTTTCTGTTACCGTTTCAATTTATCTTTTATTGGTCTAACCCCTCTTCGTGACCTACTTCGATCCATTGAATTATATTCTAATATAAATCAGTTTGGAATACCCTACTACTGAACCCCTTGCGTAAAGGGGTTATTGAAACCTTCCATTAGTTACAAAACGGTTAAGAGTTAGAACAAACCAAGTTGCATGTAATTACGATAGACAATAATGCAATTGTGAATTTTCATGTCAAAAACCTTTCGATATTTAGTTAGTGTTGCTATGTAAACGAAAGTTCCGAACCAAAAGCATTATATTGGAACAAACTTGGATATTCGATTTTAGCGATATTTTACTAATCTTATAAAATGTCAGACAGCAAGAAAACAACTGATTGACGAACTAAAACTTTAGAAATAAAGAAAAAGAATGAGATCGAGCTTTGAACCACGTTTTCTTACACAATGCACATGTTGAAGGCAAAGCCTAATTTGGAACGTTTCGAGATCCAAAAACCTAGCTACCCCATATGCCTTTAATTAAGGTTCAGTTACTTGTTAGTACTCAGAGATAAATATATGCTAAGATCTGACAATATCGTTTCTACATACCCAAAATGATTTAGAAACTGTTGATTCAGGACATCAAGTTTGTTTGGTCGAAGCAGGAAGTCAAAATATCACGTTAAATAGCTCAACTTAATTTTGTTCCTCACAGTTGGGTGTCCGGCCGGGTGGATGAACATCGGCTCAACGTGCTTCGTTTACAGAGGAGGAGCGCGAACTTTCAAGGAAGCTGACAAGTACTGCAAGGTACTGTTAAATGACAGCTGGGTTGTTGATAACGCAAAACCTTGATAACTAGATTTTCTTGCTAACGTTAAAGTCCGTTTGCTCTTGTTCAGGATATTACCACACAGGACTTTTTTCAGTTTTTCTGCTTTGGTGTTGATAGTTGTTCTTGTGGCAAGCAAGAATGAATAAAAGAATGAACGAATGAATGATGGATAGATGAAAGTAAAAAGAAAGAAAGAAAGAATTGTATTTAGTTTGAACGATGTCAGAGATATTTTGAACTTTGTATTGTTTTGTGTTGTTTTCACATTTTGTTGTAAATCCACATGCACGTATGTATAAGCCAAACTTCAAGGGCCACTCAGCAATGAAAACAACGGTTGATAACGCTATGTTGCAAGGTGTTGATTCACTATGGATAGACTTTTGTCTTAACATAACTCTTAAACAAATTGAATTTGAGTTGTAACTGTCTTGATATTCCAATTCTTTCTTTAAGTTATCTCTCTCATCATGTATGACCTTTTCTGGTGGTTCATGCGCTTTAATGGAAACGTTTGGTTCGCATTCTACCATTTGTACTAATGTAAATAAAATGGAAGAAACATGTTTTGTGACATTTAGCGGTATAATTTATTACATTTAACATGTGATTTTATCGCATTTAGCGTAAAAATTATTACATTCAGGTAATTCCTTTATTTCTTATTGGGTTGATTTTTATTACTATTATTGATTGTTATTACATTTAGCTGTATTACGAGTCCTATACCACATTCATGCAACAAGGAAAACCGTGTAACTTTATTTTCACTTGCGATAGTAGTATTCTTTCTATTTTGCCATATTGAGGTATCTTCTCGATTGTTTTTAGTACCACGGTGGTCACATTGCCTCCACACACGTGGCTGCAGACAGAGAGTTTGTTGACCAGATCATGCAAAAAACAAGACCGAAAGAAGCGCTGCTTCCTCGTGTTTGGGTTACTACTGATGAACTCCAGGTTTGTCTTCCTTCACGCTGGTTTGTGCTTTACAAGACGTTTAGTTCGAGCTGTTGCGACAAGCAAATCTAACAATAGTTTAATGAAATAAACAGATTACTAGCACCTTACTTGTCCTATGATTAGGTATATATATCGGATCCATCCTTACACTGTCATTTTTAGAGAGTTATTTTAACTCCAAAAAAGGAGTAAAAAAAAAGGTACAGAACAACTCCAAAATGGGAGTAAATATTTACTCCTTTTTTACTACTCCTTTATGGGAGTAAAGTTAATTCCAAAATGCGAGTCATATTTACTCTTATATCGGAGTAGCTTTTTACTGTACGCCCAAGAGGAATAAAATTGACTCTCAAATGCGAGTTATATTTACTCTT
This sequence comes from Parazoanthus atlanticus, assembly GCA_025448195.2. NCBI lineage: Eukaryota > Metazoa > Cnidaria > Anthozoa > Zoantharia > Parazoanthidae > Parazoanthus > Parazoanthus atlanticus. The sequence continues at coordinate 6,492 of JAOEHT020194826.1, read as the reverse complement.
ACATCGGAGTAGCTTTTTAATGTACGCCCAAGAGAAGTAAAAGTGACTCTCAAATGCGAGTAATATTTACTATTGTATCGGAGTAACTTTTTTAAAGTAAGTAAAATTGACTCCAAAATGTGAGTCATATTTAATCCGAAGTGCGAATTATATTTGCTCAGTTATTGGAGTAGCTCCCCAGCCAGGGGTATTGAGGTGGCTTTACTTAATGCACTCCTATCAAGGAGTAAAATTAGCTTTGAAAATGTAGTGAAAATAGCCCACATACTAAGGAAGAAAAAATCACACTTCTCGCCGCTGTAGAGGTTCTTTTTGTAATGTTAAGGTGGCGCCAAAACCTTTTGACAGAATTTTTAAAAATTTTCTTAAAAAACGTTTTTTTGATGTGCAAACAATTTTGATGCAATAAAAATTAGATTCACCGACTACTTTTTGTGTAAAATGCAATCGAATGGTAAATATAGGGTGCATGGGTGCATTCAGGGCCCTGTAAAGTTGCTACAGAAGCCACTACAGCTATTTTACATTAAATATACTTATATGGATGATCATATCAATGCATGTTTGTATCACTATGACACTTGGAAAGGCATCCCTTTTCCAGCTGTACAGTGTTATTTTTAGTGATTATAATTTCTGGAAAGCTATTTTTGAATGGTTGTGTTGTTATTTTGTTTGGAAAACGCTTTTATGGAAAATTAATCATTTGAAGATTTAAGTTTTTTTGAGTTCTTAACTGTAGTGAGTTTTGACACTTAGAGTACATATACACATAAACAATATGCCCTCCAAAATTCATTTCATTATTGTCCTATGGAAGTCTTTCTCGACTTCAACAAAACAAAGCAAGTTAAGCTTGCCTTCAACAGAAGGGCAAAAGTACACCAACATTAAAAGCAGACAAAAAGCTAAGAATAGAAGGAAAATGCCTGAGAAACTGAGAAATATTTTATGGCAGGGCTTGAAATTAACTTTTTGTTCCTGATGCAAGCTGGATAATATTTGCACCAATGTTGTCGCCTGTACAATATCAGCTTTTAGCTCTGGCCCGAGGTCTTTTTACTTGCCACAATTGACAAATGGATGAAATCTGCAAAATCACAGAACTGATAAATACAAATACCTTGTTTGTCATTAGGATAATCCTCCACCATGTCTTTCAGTTCTCTAGCGAAACAAGGGGCCCGTTGATTCCCAATTTCTAGAATCCTTGGTAGAAACCGTTTCATTGTTTCTTCCATTTGGGAAGCTCTGCCTGCTTCCCCGACTATCCTCGCAAATTCAGCTTTAATCTAGATCCAAAAAAGTAAACAATATTTTGCAAGACAACTTTTCACAAATTAATAGTACCTACACTTATGTCCAGAAATGGACTCAATGACGAAAAACACGGTTTTCTCGGTTTTTCGGGGTTCTGGACATATCTCAAGAAAGAGGCACAAAAGTCAAAGGTATGGTAACACTGATACTACTAAAAGACTTGCAAAGTGTATGCAATTGCAAAACCAACCTCAGAAACCAGTTGAAGAGCTGGATACTTGGAGAATATATTTTCGAGAGACTCAGTGCTCCCATTAACAATGGCAATACGTCGATGTTTAAATGTTATTCTCATTAAGTCTTTAAAAATTAAGCTGTAATTTCTACTACTGGTCTTGCTCATTTCCTTTTGCATTTCTTTTATATGCTCTTCCATCGTTGATTCTGTTTAACCTTCCTCCATTTCTGGCAAAGTTGTGCCCTTTCTTTTCTTTATTTCTTGTTCTCCAGAAATCTTGGAATTTTTTTCAGCCAGACCTTTCTTTGTATTCCTCATGTTTTTGAAGCGGTACTTAAATGCGCTTTGCCATGATCCCTGAGTAAAAAAGTCAAAGAGTTTCTTTAGTATTTTAGGGGAAGAGAACAGATGAACAACTGATAAACAACACTGGACAATTAATAACACATTCAAGATGGCGGCTTTCCGAGTACTGTCCGACCACATGGTAGTCACATGACTAAGCACAGGAATCCCTCAATTAGACCTATTACTACAGTTTCTAACAAGTGGTAGAGAGGAAGAAAGGGGGATGGGGTCAGCAGCCATTTGGTCAGTGCATTCATGTCCTTCTGAGGGATTGAGATAATACTCACCCACTGCCAATGACAGCTAGATATACATATTGGTTTGGGCGAGTAGATTTACACAAAAACTTATTTCTTTTTGCCTGACTGGTAAGTGAAGAGTCTGTCTTCAAGAACGGTGTGTGTGTGTGTGTGTGTAAACTTTTGAAATTTAGTTGTATCTTGACTTTATGATTTAAATATTTTGGTTGCAAAACAAAAGCTGTCAACTTATGTTATAGAGGCAAGATACAATGTAGCGGCCTTCTCAGACAATTTTTAATTCAACAAAATTTTGTGGTTGATTGTGGATCAAAATTACTTCATACTGAGTACTAACTATCCAATGGAAATGATATACACAGAACTCAATCTTGTACGGTACACTATTGATTGTAACCGATTGTTTTCTGTTTCATATCCGGATTTTCATGCAAAACTGATTGTTCAAAATAGATGCTATAAAAATTTGACCCCTAGAAATTCCGACAGGTTAGTTAAATTTGTTAGTTGCTAACTTGGGTGGCTACTGCTTGATATTACTTATCTCAAAACAAACACAGCAATGTTTATACTTACTATGCCACTTCCCATACTGTCTTCTAGAAAAGGGTACCTCCTTAGTAGCAAAAGGGCAACATGATGTAGGTCACCCTTTCTTGGATTCATGGTGTGAAACCGAATGGCATTACACATGTCCCTTGTCAACTCATTTCTCTGAGCACTGGTAAGCTTATTTGCTTTCAATCCTTGAGAGACTGAGGTTGAAAACTATAAAAAAAATAGTAGAGCTGATGGTTAACTGTGGTTTACAGGTTTACACATCCTTTGTTTGATGAGTGCATTGGGGCACAAAATGAAATAGTATTTATCAATTTTTGTTCTGGACACCAGCTGGTAACTAAGTGCAATGATCTTGTAACTAAATTATCATTTTAAGGTTCCACTTCTATCATAATGGGGTTACAAAGCATAAGGTGTAAGTTTGAAAGCTTGTGCCCATTTCCAGTTGCCAAGAAAATTTTCAGGGTTTACTCACTGCAACCACCTTGCCACAACTTCATTATGGGAATGTACTTACTGAATTAGGAAGCTGGAAGCCAGCCAACCAGTTTTCCTTCCTTTCATTGACACTCTCCTGGAAAGCAGTAGAAGGCAAGGGACAGCCAGGCGAAACAATGGATGGTGAATTTGAACTAGATGATGAAGCAGGGTCCATCCCTTTACTCGTTTCCCATGTCTCTAAAGACTGAGACAAAGATGAATTATCTTAAGGGTGGGCATCATCTTCTGATACCCCAGCATTCTAGAAATACAGATAATATTTTTGATATAAAGGAAAGACATGAAGATAACAGCAATTAGAATTAGAAATTTAAAAAATCAGCAAGGATAAGTTTTGTCATTTATGATTTGCTCATTTCATACAAACTTAGTGATTTTTCACAGGGGGGCAAGCTCACATGAAGAATTCAAACTAATAACACCAGTGAGAATTTTAAACTTAAAACTTATCTTGCATTTAGAATACTAAATAATTTGAAACACCAGTGAAGAGGTGAATCAGTAATAATAATTTGTACCTTTTGAAGGAACATACCTCGCTCGATTTACAGAGTTGTAGTGCGGCTCTAATCCGAGCAATTTGCCCTGCCTTGAGACCACAGATTTTTAGGCACTGATCCGTCACGTTCGATATCAGGTCTGCGATCACCAACTATTTCAAAACAAACCATGGGTATTAATGGATAGATAGAGTTAGATTACAATCAGATCCAAGTTTTGCCTTCACATTCCATGACTTGCTGACAGAAGCATATCTCTGTCGGAAGGATTTATTTTTACTATAAAAAGAAGAAACTACTATAAACAGGTGTCGATTTATTTTTGGAGTGTTTATTTATTTCTGGAGTTGTATTAGCACGCGGATATGGTTGATAGGCATCATCAATCTACCGTGTCCGCGCGCTACCCGAATGCGGTTGAACAGGTATACCAACCTACCGTATTCACTTGCTAAGTGGATAGTAAATTTCATGGTAAACATCCGCTTGCTAAGCGGATAGTAGATTTCACGGTGAAAACAGCCTAGTTTACGTTCTCTCAGTGAAACAGCCGCGTACTAAGCGCATAATACGTTCTCTCAGTGAAACATCCGCGTCCTAGGCGGACGTGATCATATTACCGGCTTGTTAAAAGCGGATTTGATTGATCGTGAGGTACTGTTAAAACAGATCTCAAAAGATCTTCGACGTAGTTTTGAAGAATGTGGCGAAGTTTTGGTCAAATCTTCAAAACTTCAAAACTCAATTAAAAATTTCAGAAACGGCCGGTGAGTTTGACAGCGCGCCAATCTCAAAGAGAATATTTATTTGGATTTTAATGGGTAGGAAAATGCCCAGAATAAAAAAGGATGAAAGAGAAAATAAAGACTAAATACTGCCTTTTTTTAAATATCGAAACAAGGAGTTCAAAAGTTGAAGTATTCAAAAGTTCAGAATTTTCATTTTGCCACTGAAAAGATTTCATTGAAATCGATTGTGATCTGAAATCTACATCGAAAACTTCCTTTCGCATTTATAATTACGAGCTGCCGTGAATGAGATAATTTTTTAACTCCTTCATAAATATTCATAAAACAAAAAGTTTCGAAAATAGCTTATATAGTGTCTCAAATAGTGCAGTATTCCTGCATTGCAGATTTATGAACCGATGCCGGTCGTAGAATTGAACGGAACTAAGCCCAAGGCTGCTGCTTTGGAGACTACGAACTTTGCAAATTATTATTTAAACAAGTTAGTTTACCCGATAGTCATCGAAGTTATGCTAAAACAATTGTTAAGAGATCTTCGACGTGATTTTGAACACTGTGGCGAAGTTTTGGTCAAATCTTCAAAACTGAACTGAACTAAAAAACCTCGAAACGGCTGGTGAGTTTGATGGCACGCTAGTCTCAAGGATATTATTTATTTCGATTTAGTTGGTGGAAAAATGCCCAGAATAACAAAGGATGAAAGAGAAAGTGAAGATTAAATACTACCTTTTCTAAATATCGAAATAAGGAGCTCAAAAGAATAACCTGCTGCAAGAAATTCGATTGTCAGTTTTAATAATGAAAAACACTTGTTTACGTATCGTCCATCAACCGTATCCGCGTGCTAATACAACTCCAGAAATAAGTAAACACTCCAAAAATAAATCGACACCTGTTTATATTAGTTTCTTCTTTAAATAAAACCAACATATTAAAGTCGAAAGCTTTCCACAAGTGAGCCAAGGGATGAACGAGTAAAAATTAAGTCTTAACCGACGATAGCACTGCCACAGGCCAGTGGTTCGCCGTTACTTTTCATCAAAGATGAAATAAATCATAATTACCTCCTCTTCTAACAGAGTCTGAACAGTTGCATGTTGCACTTCGGACTTTTTCAATACATCTAGCAGTTTAGCCTCCATCTCCTGCAAAAAATAAAAGAGAAGCGACGTATTGGATATTCTAAAAAATACCTCGTGGTGATTAAGATTTAAGTTTTCAGCTGGAGAACAATAGTTGAAAAGCTTCACAAAAGATCACTATTTTCAATAAAAAGATATTATACTTACTCAATAAGTGTAACAAGCCACGATAGAGGAGCTTTTATAAGACAATAAGTCTCTAAATTGCGAGAAAACCAGAAAACACACTTACCATCCTACTTCTGACCGCATTCAACAAATCTGCAACTAAAGTGAACTTTGAACTGTGAAATTGTAAACCAAACCACTGTACGGGGGAGGGTATAGTAATTGTTTAGTTACATTTTTGGCTTCAGTTTGCTTTGTTTTCAATGGTGTGAAACGTAAACTTAAAAGATATCTAGCATTAGCTACACTGATTCGCATTTTCATTTCTTATTCTTTTTTGACAGCCGATTCGGTTGTCAGAATTAATATCGCTCGCCCCCCTCCCATCGTCCCCCTTTTGTAAAAATTTCATTTTTTCGCTTTGGGGGGAAAAAATATTTCCCAGCAGGCTTCATTCTGTTCATGGTTGGGAGAGCGAGCGAAAATGAAAGATGGATGATTGACTCTCCAGTTGTTATCGGTGTAATCTTTGTCATGGACACTTATCACCAAATTTAAATCATCTTTTAAACCATATCGGTAGATATCACCGAAATGAACCTAATTTCCATGTATTATGCGGAATAAAAGGCTGCAGCAAGACTTATCGGAAATACATTTCATACCGAAATCACCTTATTCGAAAGCATAATATCACAATACAAAACGAAGCGGTGGAGGACGGAGAAGAACATGATGATAACATCTCTGTAAACAAATGTAGAGACTCAGTATGGAACCGGGATGAGGTCGTACCGAAATGAAACTCGATCGGGTATCATGTAA
>JAOEHT020194736.1:0-11284 GCA_025448195.2 Parazoanthus atlanticus | reverse complement strand
GGGCAGGAGTGGGGCAGTGGCAGTTTCATGGACTATACATTATCCACAGCCCTACAACTGCTATTCCACTTTAGTTATACTTCCCATGAATGCAAACATGAATCAATGAAAGTTGATTGGTATGTTTTTCACCGTGGGATCACAGAGATATGCTGACGTATCGAACGTTAGCCCTTCGTCAAAGCAAGAAGAAAGTTTTTTAGATGAGATGGGTCTTTTATAGAGTGATTTAATTTATGTGTAGTGCAAAATTTATGTGATTGTTGCGGGTTATATCAAACAGCTGATTGGATGGTTGGAAGAGAAAAGAAACAAAACTTAATTCAGTGAGTTAAACATCAACTTTCGTTGATTCATGTTTGCATTTGTGCTAACTCATCGACACAAATAGTTTTTCCAAAAAACTATTCTTTGAGAGTATACTTCCCATGCATATCTCTGAAAAAGTATAGGTACTATATGTTGGATTGAAGATTTCAGTATTTTATCAAAATACTGATGGCTGCAATTATCTCTGCATACTGTGCCATTAAAATATCTTGGCTTTCACTTTTAGGAAACAAGTATGGCAAGCCAAGCATAACAAAAGTGTAACCAAATTGAAAATCATCCACTGAAAATAATTATTCGACTTCCCAGAATAAAATTCGTAGTGCGAGAAAAAAAAATTGGTAGTGACAGAAAATCGATTAGCAACTGAGAATATCGATTGATCTGAACGTGCGAGACTACGATCAAACTGGATAACATTTGCTGTGAACCACGGTCAGTGACGTGTTCAGTGCAGTGGCGATAGCGGCAGAGCAGAATGAGAGAAATGAAGCTGTTGTTTCTGCTGAACGCGCTTTTTATTCAGTTCAGCGTTTAAACGAGAGAGTGGATGAGCTTTCTGGCAGAATTAGTAATCGAAACCAAGCTGTGAATAACGAAGTTTCGCGCAGTTTTGGCTGGCAGCCGTGCTTACTACTACATGTTAAGAATTGAGTAAAATAGGGCTAGTATACAATGTCAACACTACACTGATCTCTTTGTTTCTTTCATGCCAGATGGATTATGTAGAAGCTACTAATGGAGCAGAAGAAGAATCAGAGGATGAAAACCTCCTGCAGATGTTGCCACTTGCAGGTATTTTTACTGGAGTGGTCTTCTTGAAGACATATGTTCCAATAGTTGTACTTTGTAGACCACCAAATTGTGCTTGGAAAGTGAATAAGTTTATATTTCATAAACGGCTTTCATCCTTCCACATAGTTGGTGTATTTGTGTTCAGAAACAGTTTTCAGTCATAAACCAAAACAAACACCTAGAAACACCTAGCTGAACACGAGTCTTTAATTTAAACTAAAGGTTTCAAACTTATTAGGGAATGATCATGAAGTATGGGCGAGGGCGCATTGGGTCTGAAAACAAGGGGGTAAGCCTGACACTATTTCTACATGTATGCCTAATAAAGGAACAGGCGATATAAACTGTACACTATATTGTTGGTCGGTCATGTCTATACAATTAAGAAAATTGCCTTATACAGTCAAACCTGTATTAAGTGGTCACCCTTGGGGAATAGATTTGTGGCCACTTACAGCATTATGTGCCAAACCGTAGCCACAGTCAAAGTTTTCTTAAAGTTTTTAAAAAGTATGTGGTTAGGAGTTAACCGATCTAATCACTGTGTAGTTACTTGTAGGACAACGTAGTCATGTGAGAACCATATTCAAAATAAATTCAAGCTATGTTTGTCAGTAACTAGAGCTCTTTATTGCCTGATTCCCAAGTACAAACTATGCAAAAACTTACTGCATAAATTAATTCTGGCAATGGTTTGGCACGTTGCACTGTAATACAGGTGGCCCCTTAATAGAGAGACAGCAAGAAGAGGCATTGGTGGGGTCGAACATTGTTTTATTCAGTCACAATAGGTCCAATTTTTGAGAATCAGGGAATAGAATAATGGCAAAATTTCTGGAATAATTTCTGCAAGCCTACTGTAAGTACATACCGTAAATACCCGTGAAAAGGCAGCGCCCCAAACTTTGAGTCAATTTTTTTGGAAAAAAGTAATTGCTTAATAGTAAATGCTTGTACCCATGTATAGGCCACACCCCTAACTTTGGACTGAAAATATTGTAGAAAAAGTGCAGCCCATACACGGGTATTTAACTGATTTACAGTAATTGATAGTGTCTGATTATCTAGTCTAACAGACCATTCGTGTTTCGAACGTTAAACCTTTTTTTCTTGCTCAACTTGAACTAATAACAAGTTAATTGACGTTCTAAAGGACTGACGCAACGAAGGATGTGAGAAATGGATTGAACCATTGCGGATAGGACGGGTTGAGCCCTGACCCAACCCAACCCAATCAAAACAGTGGTGTGTAAACAACGAATTAGAAACTATTTGCAAGCGACTACTTTGCCTAATTATTCAGCTAGTGTAAGTAATGATTATATATGATACGGTATCCTAAGGGGTACATGATACAATAACGTTAGACATTTGTCTTGTGTAAAACTCAGACCTCAGGCCCCTCCCGAGAAACAGATCCTCTGTTTTCTGATATTAAACTCAGACCCTCGAATTCCCCCCTTAAATAAACAAAATGAACTTCGGGCTAATATTCAGGTAGAAGATTTAAATGGAATAACAATTGGAAACAAAATGTTAGATGTTTGGAATAATAACTAGATCCGCGTTAGAAAAATAATTTTGCTACAATCTTCTTGAAAATGAAATAAACAATTCGCATGCCTGGCCTGTGTTTTTGAAAGCAAGGCGCGGAAAATTAACGTAAACTACCCACAACTAATACAAGTCTTTACAAGCTAGCATTTCTTGTATAAGTGAACTTGTCGACGATGACTCATATTATTTTGAGTAGAGAATATTTGAATTGATTAAATTGTTCTTTCTGCTGCGCGTAACAGTTGGTATAGCCTGGGATCGCTTCAAATACTGTAATACATCCGGTTTGAATAGATTATCTTGTCAAAATGTTGTTGAGTACTTTCAAAACTAAATTTGCCAGTAAATATGCTGTGAATTTTGTTGTAAAGTTGTTAATGTCCGTAAATTGGCAGAATATCGACGAAAGTCAAAAGAAATCGCGAGTCGGACTCACAACTGAAGGAAAAGCAACTGTGAAATATACAACTGTTTATCACCAAAACAAGTACAAATGGCGGGCGACATGCATCAAGTATGCATAAAATCCAAAGAGATGTCCGTGTTTTCAAAACAAAATTGCGGTCAAACTAATTAATTTCCGTTCAAGATATCCGACGATCTGATTTTTTTCCCGAGACACCATCGATAGGGCTCAAGTTTTTCAGGGTTCTGAGGTTCTGAGTTTCCGCAAGACATTTAACTACGCAAGTCAGTATGGCATGATTCTACACTTGAAATAACCAAGTTAGTTGAATATGAAACAGTTGGACTACCTTTTATTCACTCGTTCTGGAAAGCGATTTACAAATCTCTATATTTTTTTCTAAAACTTTTTATTAAAAAGATTAATAACTGTATAATCTGATGTGCTAAAATTTGTGTATCCTGTTCTCTTTCTGGTTTGTCTCTTTCACAACAGCAAGTATCACAGTTCATTTGCAAAGAAGTATCACTGAACTAACTTACCTTTAATATCGCAAGTTCCGAAGTTTGTGATTACACCCTTTTGCTTGCACCCGGCCCTCTGCCAGCATATGATCTTCAATCCGGCCGGAAGATCGTTAAAATTTTAAAAATTTCCTGGGAATTTTATTAGCGTCCAGTACTTTTCGCTTTTTATTTTTGTGAAGAAACTGCTGCGCATTCATCATGTGGGCACATAAACAAAGGAACAAGGTCGATCAAATTGTCACAGGCTACGGTTATAGCTATACTACTGTTTCTGCAAAGCAATGCCTGGCAGTGAAAGCATTATTTTGCACGATTTGCAGTGTGTGAGAATAAGCAGACAAGCGATGAAGAGTTAGCAAAGTCGACCATTTCCAAGTGTTTGTCGGCCCGATGCATGAGTTTCAGGCGTCATTTATACGGTCATTACTCGTTTATAGCTGTCCGTTCTGCAAGAATCTGGAATTCCTCTCTTCAATCCTGCTGTCTTTCAAGGTAAATCAGATAGTTACCACAGAACGAAACTAATATGATAGAAGGTAAAAAGTTATTCTCTGTTTATTGTTTACTTGCTTTGGAACAATTAATATGAAGATATTCGACGTTTCTTAAGCGCTTGCTACATTGCAAAATGACACAGTAATGTACAAAATCTTACTATTGTGGCCTAAAAGAATACGCTTTGCTATTCAAGGCAGTGAATTACGTCGTATTAACTCAAAGTTACACGCTATTTGCCTTTATATTGATGTAGTGTATCTGATCAAAAATTGTGCAATCTATAAAGTGAGCAGTTCGAAACGGTCATTTTCTGCCATATCATTAAAACGACGGGTGATTTTAAAACTTGTACTGTCTGAGTAGCTATATGTAATGAAAAAGCAATTGTGAATAGCTCGATAACTAGCCTTAAATCATTTTGCAACCATGAAGAGAAGAAAGCTTTTAACCATCGTTGCAATGATTTTATTCTTGCTTTGCAAAGACAACAGAATCTAACTGTTCAGCATCAGCTATCAGCTGTGAGAGCAAATGTACATGGATTTTTCATCTGAGTTCGACATGCTTCTTTTGATAACATGTGTACTATACAGACGTCGTCTTCGACATCAGCATGAAAATGGTTTTGGACGGCGTAGAGCTTGGGCCTGGCCAAGGCCGCAGAACTGGTTTGCAGTGCTACTGGCCTCACCACAAATGGATCGTATGTGGAAGCTGAACTTTCGAATGACACGGGCAACCTTTGAACAGCTCTGCGACATTTTACAGGCCAACCTGACCAAGCAAGACACCAGAATGCACAAAGCCTGGCCAGTTGAGTGGCCCCACGATATAAAATGGTCGGGTAACTACCGACTCCCAAGACGTATATAAGCGAACGCCGATACTAGACAAAGCACAGTCTCATCCGTTTGTAATATGGGCCATGCGAAGCTTTGAAGAAAGCGGTCTCGATCACTATTTAAAGCTTTTTACTAAAACTCCGTCACTAAACGATGTCAGACAAAAAGCCGATTGTTGAGATACAAAAAGTCATCTGGTTGGCGACTATCGTCTGTGCGTGTTTGACCAGTGTGTTGTTGGTCACCCAATGTATCATGTTCTACCGAGTTCTCCGGCTGGAAGGCGAACTGAAGCAGTTAAAGGCGCTGCGCAACGATTGCACTGGGCTTCCGGACTCCCCAACTTTGCGCCTTCGGCAACAAAGATCCATAAACGGTGACAAAAATCTTACCGAACCAAAAGAGGACTTGGATAGAAACCAGGAAGCAAGTTACAGGAACACATCATCTCCTACTGTTTGTAAACTCTGCAGTGTTGTTTGCCCGAGAACATCTAGTCACCGGCGCAAACAGGTACGGAGTTCTTCATAGGCATGTGAGTTGATTCACAGGTTTGCGAGTTGATTCACAGCTGGTATGCGAGCTTTTCAGTGTTGGTCTATGGGCCCATATGGTGCGGTTTGCTTCATGCAACTGACTTTTTCAATGCTAGATGAAGATAGAAAGGAGAGTTACTCAATTATAGTTTAGTTTCGCAAACTGACTAGAACTTATGTGCGTTCTTTTGTGAACTGGAAGATGTTGACTGACGATATAAATGGAGCCACTAACAGTTCCATTTTACTGCTGTTGCTACTGCTATTTAATACCAGAGCATCCTCAGAAACCCAAGGCGTGTTACCAGAGCACCAGGGGTTCAGGAATTCAAACCGTATTTTACCCTCATGGGGGCTGACAAATTTCTTTTGAAGTCAGTACAGGTTTGTGTTTGCCTGGGGGATTTGTCTCCTATGAATGCAGCTGTTTGAGTGTTAGTACATATAAATAGGTACAAGTCAACTACGTGCATATGTTAATTGTTACAAGAATTTATAAGAGAAACTTTTAAACTAATATTCTTGCATTGAGCACTATCATACGGAAATTATTATATGTTTTCATTTGATTGAAAGAGCATTCAAAGTATCGAGCGCGGCAGAACTCTTGTTGTTTGCCATTTCTTTTCTTTTCTTTTCTCAGGGCACAGAAGGGCTTTAAAATCAATTGAAATCTCTACGGCCAGTGCCCTACCTCCATTCGTGTTTTTTTTCCAGCGCTGTTAATTACTATCGTTAAGTTTCCTATCACCACGTTGGTCCAGGAACTCAGTTCAAGTACTTGCGTTGACAAGGGAGTGATGTCGATTAATCGGAATTGCTTATGGAGGAGAAACTGACCATAACAAATATCGCTGTTTAGTATAAATTTGTCGTGTTCTATTGAAAATCCTTTGATCGCATCAATGCATTTTCGCATGCGCGAGTGACATGCAATGATTTGAAGTTTTATCATACGTTTATAATTTATAATTTGTAAAATGGCTGAAATAAAATATATTTATAGTATTCTTATCAATAAACCTTGTTAAATTTACACTAAAACATTAGAACACTCGCTATTGTTTTCTATGACTGATGGTCAACTTGGCTTCTCCTCGTTGACTATGTACTCATAGACGACAACGTATGTGCTCTAATTGTTAACTATTATATAGATTTAGGTGGAATACCAGGATTTCTCAATGTCTTAAAACTTCAAAACTTCACTGAATTGCAGTGAAAAGGTATCATATCTCTGCATATGTAAAGAAATCAATTTGTTATGGTTACCGACGTGTTGTAAAAACAAAACGGAGAGAACATTTTCATTTCCTGTAGCAGGCAGGCAACACCTTCAAAGGCTTTCTGAACACTCTATCGAAGGTTTTGCGAAATTTTCCGAATGCTTCCGAAGATTTTCTGAAAAGTTTAGAAAACCGTAAAAAGCTTTTGAAAACTTTTTCGACAATTTTCGAAAGTCTTTGACAATTTCTAAAAAAGTTCCAAAACTTTTTCCAAAAAATTCCGAGATAAAAAGTCGTCAAAAGGTTTCTGAACTTTTTCCAATAATTTCCACAATTTTTTGGAATTTTCTAAGCAGATCCGATGACTTTCTGGACACTTCCAAAGAATTCCAAAGATTTTCCGAATTTTCCAATTAAATTTATTAGATATTTTAAAATAAATTTAAAAATTTATGAAACAGAATACTGAATACGAATTTTATCTTCTCGTCTTGAAAATATATCTCACTCGTTCGCTTCGATCACTGGTGAGAGATCATTTTCAAAACTCGATAGATAAAATCGTTTCTCCGGGTAGCCACGGTCTATTTAAGTTCTATAGTTACATAAGTAGGTGCGTACAAACTGTAGACACTTCGGTAAGAGAGACCATAAGTTGAATTTTTAACTTGATTTCTTGCTTTATGGACCACCACCGACGGAAACGTTTAACGGTATTTCAATTGTTTGAAAGAGCAGTGAAAGCAGTCGACCCACTGGTGCAGAATAGGTTTGTTCGAACGTAATCAAACGAATTTTCAATCAATGTTTGGTTGCCAACACTGCGATTAATGCTCATGCTTGTATTGCATGTTTTAAAGACCAAGGTCTGCCGGCATCCTTTACACTTTGTTTATACGATGGTTTCACCAAATCAATCGAAAAATAACTGAGATAACTTACCGTATTCCAACATTAATAAATAAACTTAAGTTATTTAAAGTCGTTTACAATAATCAGCAATTAAACTCAGTCTCTATCCACAACAATAACAACAACATTTTGTTATTGTACACCTCAAAGTTGCATTAAAGAAACAAAGTATTAAAGAGAGATAATTGATGCAGAGCTAGGTGCTGGCTATACCCGGATAACCATAAAGGGCTAACCTTAATTTTCAACTCACTGTACGAAACTAAAGACGCATGCAAAAACTGCCGGACCCCTCATCTTGACGTTTGATATAAAATGTTTATATCTAATCGATACGCATTGTATTGTCAAACTCTATTTTTATTTCTATTTAATTTCTAGATACTTACCGAAGAGGTCTCTTCAAAAACTATATCGTGTGGTGTAGGTGAGTTACATTAGTAACCTACGCAGGTCTTGGTGAAAAAAAGATTGACTCGAGAAACCTCAGATCACTTTGTCTTATTTCTGGTCAATTATTCTGGTGATTATTGGCATACTGTAAATACATTTCCAGTAGAAGTAAAACATCATTTTAAACTATTTTCTCAGACCGAGAAAAAATGCCAATTTAATACTTTTCAATTGTACTTAGGAGAATCACTCAATATTGAAAGAAAAGGTTTACGCATAGTTTGATAACTCTTGAGGAATAGAACAAAATACTGTCGTCTTTAAATATTTTTCTTGGGTTTTTAAGGTTTTAGGGTTGACTTTAGCCGCAGGTTGCACCACGTGTCTATACAGTACCAGGTTGAGGCGGGTACGTACCAGATGTAAACAGGTCGTCATTCCGTGGGAGGCCGAGGATATATAGAAAGATGAAGACATGAATAATTAACGAATTTATGTTTTTTTGCAAATTTAATTACAAACTGTGACTCTTTCTACACGAAGGAGCTGTCGGTCCGGCGGGCCTCCCTGGTGCAATGGGCCCTCGTGGGCCACGGGGTCTTCCTGGTGGAATGGGTCCAACTGGTCCTCAGGGCCCTCCTGGAAACGCGAAAAATAGTTTGGGTAAGTAAAAGTAAGTGTGGGATCAAGTACCGTGATTCTTTGCGCAAACTGTTTTTTAAATCACGGAATTGAGCTGTAGGCGTGACTCCAACATCGCCAAACTGAGTGAGGTCATCTAGATGGGGGGTGGGGGTGTTGGTTGGACCCCAAGGGGTGAAAGCCTGACGAAGACCAATTTGACTCACCAATAAAAACACCAACAAACGCAAAGGATCATGGTAGTTAATCGTTGGCCTTTAATAAAACTTGGGAATTCTTTCAGTTTACACTAAAAATTGCTATCAGCAGTAGTCGTGTGCTAAAATACCCACAATATTAAAAGGACAGACTGTAAAGAAATATAAAATCATTATGTTTTCTTTCCAAGAAAACTTAAATCCAAAAACTTGTAATAGGAGAGAGAGAAGGAGGTGCAAAACTTGCTTGGTTACCTTTAGAGTTAAAACTTATTGAACTGCCCGCCACGCTCAAACAGAAACGTGTTTATCCTAAACAGCTATAATAAAATCACCGAGAAAAAAATGGATTTAGAAATTTCTACTGAAAATGTTCATAAATGCTACTGGCATTTACTTCATAAGTTTGGATTTGTTGGATTCAAAAATTTGGTTATCTATTTTCGCGAAATGTTTTGTCGACGCGTTACTAATTGCTTTTAATTCGTTCTTTCACATCGCGAAAGATTGATTATCATATAATACGATACTATAGTTTGTGTTGTTATCTCTACTTCAGCTCCCCCGCAGCTCATAAGGAAGCTTCCTCGAGTGGCGTCTGTCAATGAAGGTCAGAACCTGTCGTTGTTGTGTGATGTGTCGGGACACCCACAGCCTGAAGTCACTTGGCACAGGAACGGACAGACATTGAATGTGGTGGCAAACCAGAGACGGTTGAATATGACGAATGTCCGATATGAAGACACGGGGATGTATGTTTGTACCGCAAGGAACTTTCTGAGCACGATCCAGGCCTCCGTCGAGCTTCTGGTTGTTGGTAAATACGTCTCATATATTCTTTAGGAGGATTTCTAACGATATTTATATTTTGACTCATTTGCATAAATTGAACTTCAAGCTTCAAACAAAATAAGTCCATAATTCGATAGATCATATATAATATGTTAAATTGAGTGTCTTAAAAAACTTCCGAGTTTACAGAGATTTCTTTGGATTGCGTGAAACAAGCACAAGCACAAGAAA
This sequence comes from Parazoanthus atlanticus, assembly GCA_025448195.2. Lineage (NCBI taxonomy): Eukaryota > Metazoa > Cnidaria > Anthozoa > Zoantharia > Parazoanthidae > Parazoanthus > Parazoanthus atlanticus. Next base: position 1,400 of record JAOEHT020194736.1, on the reverse strand, counting down.
ATGAAACATTTGGGTCAGTTTAATTGGGTTTGTGCTTTGCTCTTGTTTTACTTATTTGGGCAGTGTAACAAGCACAAGCAGAACAATTTGTTATTGCACAAATGTGAACATGTATATATGCGTGAAACAATCACAAGCGTCCTTTTCTCAACTTGATCTGCGCGTGCGCGTGGTTATTTTTTTGTTCTTATCTCACCTATGGGAACAATTCTTGCTTCTGCTTGTTCTTGTGCTTGTAAAATTAAAATAAATTAAACTGATAATACTTATCTCACAAGAATGAAGCAGGTTTTTAGGAGACATGATATCCATTCAAAGAGTAGGCGAGAAAGCGATTTGATATGCTTACTTGCTCTAAATCTCTTACAAGGCCAATCAAAGATTTCTCAGAGGTATTGAACATTTGTATAACAACTCAGTTTCCCGGTCATTACGGACGCCTTGCAGAACTTCTGAAGTCTGTAAGAACTTGTTCCATACTTTGCATTTTGGTAAGATTTTCTTTGATATATGTAACCGCATTTCCTGCTCCTACTCCCCAAGAGAAAAACAATCAAGTTTTTCTTCTACTTGTTTTTAACTTTTTTCCTTAAATAAATGATCATAATTGTTAAGGAACCTATACTCATTTATTCAAAACTAGGTAGCACTAAGCTTAGAGATACGATTTAGAACATTAAACAATATTGTTGGTAAAAATTTTATCTCAAGTATCCCAGATGTATTTCTTTATAAAATTTATAGCTTCCGTAAAACTAATAAGCAGTTTTAACTTAGAAATATTATATGCAATTGCGGATATGTATTCAGTAAATTATAAAGCCTTTATCTAAAACTCTACAGTTCAGACTTCAGTAATCAAGTGCAAATATATTTAATCAAATGTTTGAAACCAAACAAGTCAACAAGTTTACTCTTTCAACGACGACAACAACAACGTTTTTTATTTGACTATTCCAGTAATTTACATTATTTTTCCAAAAAAGAAACAGAAAAATAGACTTATGGTTTAGGCCACAAGAAATAACCATATGATCTAAAATGAACGAATAATGTACTAAAAGCTTTCATTGAAGTTCAATTTCTTATGCAGAAACTCTCAATAAACGAGGTTAGGAAACTCTTATTCATATATTCATATATATTATTCATTTATTTATATATAAATGAATTACCTGTTTCGTTAGAACAAGATAAAGTTAATCCGTTTATTTTACCTGACGGAACAAAATTGAGTAGACTTTTATATGCTGATGATTTAGTGATTTTATCTTATACCCCAACGGGTCTACAAAATGCACTTAATATTTTAAATGACTTTTGCAACGAATGGAAGCTAACTGTGAACTTAAAGAAAACAAAGGTTGTTGCATTTCAAAAGAAGTTAAGGAAGGAACATA
>JAOEHT020194632.1:0-11284 GCA_025448195.2 Parazoanthus atlanticus | reverse complement strand
AAAGAACAAAGTATTTCCATTGCGTGTGAAGAAAAATAATACAAGTGTGCATATTTAAATGTTGTTTTGATGTTTTGAAAGGCTGATGGGTCAGCGGATTCTCAACTGGTTAGATTTCAAGATTCAAATAACAAATTGTTTTGTTCAGGACGTTGCAAATGGAAAGAGGTTTAAGAACCTGATTTGCGTAGAATTTAATCTAACGCCTGATCTGATGGGAAATCGAAGCTGACAAGAGACGGTATCAGTGAAAAATGATAGACCAAATCGCGTGACACGGCTACAACTTGCCAGTGCTTTTTAGTTTCAGTGACTCGTCTCATCATGCTGTACTCAATTCAGAGCAGCTGTGATAACGTTTTCCATACCAAATGGCCTAAATGCCCCAAACATATATTTTTCGTGTTAGTTTGCTTTACGCTAGCTACACATGTTAACTGATCAAATGAAACTCATTTTTTTAAAAGAATCATTTATGTGTCAGTACAATCTTTTGGTGGGATAATCATTATCTTTTCATGACAAGGACATTTCAATTTATGTTTTCGGCATGTTAACAAACTGCGTGGAGGCAAAGCGTGCCGTTGCTTGACACGTCGTTTAAGTGTCTGTCGTTGCATTTGATTATTGCATATTGCCTTTTAATGCGTTTTCAAGGTGATTGTACTGGACAAACATTGTCAGAAGCAATAAAAATTAATTTCCTGCCAAATTAATTGAGTAGTACTGAGGCCGGATAACGCCTGAGAGATGAAGAACTGAAATGTAGGACCGTATTCTCTAAAACTATCTTACAACAAAATGTCTTAGCAAAACACGCTTTCAAAAGGCGTTATAGAAACCCGACGGCGGACGCTTCAAATAGTTTTTGTGCCCTGTAATGTTTGTGAAATTACACCAACTAGCTTCCTATCAGGAAGTCATTAATCTTCAAACACGTAAACAGTCGGCAGCCTTTCAGTTTTAAAGTTGAGCTGGGTTAACGAGGCGATAATTGGCGATTGAATGACTGAAGTATACCACTCATGTCGAAGGAAGTACTTTTACTGCCTACAAGATATGATGATCGGAGATCGTTCTACGTGCCTTTTGAATGAGTTTTTAAAATGGCCGGTACCCTTGGATACCAACGTCAAAGTGCGGGAAATCTTGCGGTCAGGCTAATGCAAAACGGATAGAGTGCTTGATCAGTTTTCCGATCAATTTATCGGCTGACACCATAAATTTCGATGACTTATGTCAATATTTTAAAAATTTAATACTACAAATTCGTGCTTGCTTGTATGAGCATTTAATACAATAGAATTGGTGTACGCAGCTTATGTTAGAATAGGTTGCCTTAAATGAGAAATCGGATACAAACCCAGCTTAATTCATATGGTCTTTTTCAGTTCATAAATCATTGAACAGGCGCCATGGCGCAACAGGCGAAAGGTCGTTGGCAAAAATTGTTGAGCCGCAAAACTGTTTTCGCACCTAATAGAACAATATTGCATTTCATTTGTAGGATTAATAATGTTTCGTAGCAAAATATAAAAGTGATTCAGTTTGGAAAAGATATAATTTTAAAGAACCAAACTTCCTTGACATATTAAAAAGTCAAAATACCTAATAAAGTAATATTGCACGAAAGAAAACGATAAACATTTTAAATAGAAAGAGCTGTTAACAAAATCCAAAACGACTAAAATGTTGTAAAACCAATAATTTTGGAGGATATGATGATACATTGTTTACAAAGTCGGATCCGTTAAATAAACCACAGCAATCCTAAAAAGTTGATTGGTGTTCCGAGTTGGAGTCAGTGAGGTGAAAAGGCGATAGCAGTTTGTAAATGTTCATACCAGAAACTTGATACTGTGTTTTCCACTAAACACTGCCGTGATCAAGCTCCTGGACACTACATATTACACAATTTGTTTCCCACACGAAAGTCTGCATGGGCGCTAAACTATTGCCGCTTTGTTATCGGGAGACAAACGCAAGGCAGTTTCATCCGACTTCATATATGATACATTGTATAAACCGGGTTTATATGTTGTACTGAGTTTGTTTGGCAAAACAGAGGTTTTTCACAGAATCATATCAGACTTGTTTTTCGTTGCAGGAGATGATCTCTTGAAGAGATCTTTGCTACCGCATTTGTAACAGAATACGTTGTCAATTTATAATGATAAAATAGAAACCATGTGATTAGAAAACAGTTACAATCTGAATTGAGACATAAAAAGAAAATTAAAGGCCTCCGGGCTTCATGCAGAGCCATCTAAGGACTAAGGGAAGAGACTGATGACATTACACTCTAGAACCTTGTTTCTATAAGAACGTCGAGGCTGAAAACGGGCAAAACTTAGAACATATTAAGAACATAACTCAGGCTGAAGCTTCGTTTAATCCACCTGTTTCTAAATGAGCACTTTTATACAGTCATGTAGTCCAGCTTGACCCAATGGTCGACGTGATGCAAACAACGAGAACGTATTAAAACGACGCAGTTTGTTTTTTCATTCATTATCCGATCGTATTGTGTACAATACACATACATGTAAAGTAATAACACAATTTGAAAGACAAATATCAACTGTTCTGATGAAAAAAACACATTCCCCGGTCACGTATGCATCATGTTGCAACATGTAATTTAAGAACATTTTAAGAACGTTTTGAGGCTCAAATCGCCAAAAAATAAGAACGCTTCAGCCTCAGTTTAAAATTAGACATTCTTATGAAAAAAGAGTGTATTCTTTTACTTTAACACTACACTAGTGTTGAAACAAAGACTAGAGTTATACATCAAAGTTCTTGTTGCATGTTTTTTTTTAGTTTTCAAATTATTTATCCTAAAAAAAATGTTGTGGGTCGTAAAAATTCAAAAGCTATTTTCTTCCTTTTGATCTGGATATAAGCATGTTTCGATCTAAACAATCATCGTTAGAGACCGTAATAGGATGCAACTCAAATGCAAGTATAAGAAGATAAATCAAGAAAGCAAAAACCAAATTGCCTCGAGTGGGAATCGAACTTAATCACCCTGATCACATGGCAGGGACTCCAGCTAACTGAGCTTTGCTTAGAAAATTGTTTTTTTTTTTAACGGCTTAATTGGAACATGCAAATACACAAAAATAAACCAAAACAATGACACAAAATGAAAAAACTAGGAGGTCCAATGGGAAAAGGCGTGAACAAGACCCGTGGTCCTGTGCAAGGTATCCACCCTGTAAATTTGTAAGGATAAAAAACCAAGGCATCGTGGTATCATCACAAAACAGTCTACGATTAGTGGCAGTGACAGTCTGAACAGAGGACCAGGTGCAGATCAAACGGAGTTCAACAACAAACAATACATTTTAGTAAGGAACATTTTAAATGCGTCTGGACTAGAAAAAGTATATAGGCATGCATTGCAGTTGAAGTAGGAGGATTGGAAAGTAGTTATCTTATGACCGTGATTAATAAAGTTAATAAAGTTTATGACATCGAGGCTTGTCGGGCTTCGTAGAAAAAAGGTAAGCCCTTTATTTCCTTGGCCAAACGTTAACGGTAACATGCTCAATTTTAGCAGTTTTAAAGGATATCTCGCTCGGTTTTACTCTCAAGACTCAGCTACAGCAGCAACAGCAGCAGAGAGAGAGAGAGAGAGAGAGAGAGAGAGAGAGAGAGAGAGAGAGAGAGAGAGAGAGAGAGAGAGAGAGAGAGAGACAGACAGACAGACAGACAGACAGACAGAGACAGAGAGAGAAAAGAGGGGGGACAAGCAGTCGTTTTAAAACGCTTTTATAAAGATAACAGAAATTGAAATGTCTTTAGCCAGTCAGATCAGCGCGTTATATGTTATGCCCTGTTTAAGTTTTCTTTTAACTAGTTGTAAGTAGCTAACTTTTTTGTTTTCATTATTATTATTTTAGTTTTGTTTATACATTTAAGAGATCAGCTGCAGATAAAGGACAACAAGAGTGTTGGCAATAGTACTCTAGTTCGTTTCTACGCCAGCCTCTCTCGATCAGCAGGCCGTTAATAAATCACTATTTACTTTTCAATATTTCATATTTTTTTCCTGCACGAATTACGTTTTCTAAGAATAATTGCTGTTTGTTTATTTTTATTATTTTCGTTGTTCTTGTAGCCACAATGTTTGTATATATATTAACCATATCATTGTTTTGTTAAAAGCCGGCCTAAAACATTATCCCCATTTTAATACCATTTTCACACGTTAATTCCAGTAAAACTTAGTTTAATAAGCTCTTTTTGCTCAGATAGTAATAATTTTGCCTTAATATATCGGGGAAAAAAGAACAAAATTCGGGGATTAGCTCGGCTGTTTCATTTTCAATGAGAAACTATATAGAGATTGAGCACTATCGAAACACAAATTATATTTACTTACTGACAAATGTTTCAAAACTATTTTGAAATTGATTGCTGTGTGTGATAATGAGTATTATGTTATTATTACTATTATATTTTTACTATTATTATTACCATTGTTATTATCATTATTACCATTATCATTATTATCAATATTATTATTATTATTATCATTATCATTCTTAACAGAGTGTTATTCGTGTTCCAAACATTCACTTGTTTTGGAGTTAAGGACAATTTTAACGTTGTGCGGCAGCGAACTGCGGCTGAATGACATCTTAAGCAGACCGAGTTATGACAAAGGGGCGTGGAGTGTCTCAAAAGTATTGTCATTTTGAGCCACCTCACATAAAATATTAACTCTCTTAACCAAAACAGGTGAAGGCTGACAGAATCACGACTGGTTGGCGGAGATCTCAAGCAATATGAGGGGGATAAGGACCCTACTAAGCATTATAGTCTGGCTCGCTCTGACAGGTATTGGACAAACAAGTGACATGTTTTATTAACACCGTCATCGCATGTTTGTGATTATGCGCATTCGTAGCACCCTCAAGCTCTTGCCCAAAGGGATTCTTCACTGCAATTTCGTTCCGATTGTCCGAGTGGAAGAAACTATTTGAAGTCTGTGGTTATGTTATTGAGCTGCCGTCGCCATTTTCTTGAAAACACTTTATTTTGTCTAGTCGTTTTAATGTTCGCTTGAATAAAAAAGAACAAAAACCACATTAAGAGTGGGACACAGTTACAAGTATAAACGTATTAAAGAGATGTGTCCCAGCGGTTCTCCAACTGCACACTGACCTTTACTTTGGCATCAAACGAGTCGGGCAGATCATTAACTCTAAAGGATTGCCCCAGGCTCGCAATACTTCCTTACACATAGCAAAGGCCGTATCTATAACAGATATAATATAATACACTCACACGAATTAATTGGAAGATCAGGCCTTCATTCCCGCAAATACTTCTTAGAGTGATGACAACGTGTTGTGGACCGACCCTATATTTGTTTTGGCAACGCATTAAATCCTTCTTTCTACGTATAATTTCATTGACATATACAAATTCGGGAACACGTGGGCGGCTGAAAAATCATAACTATATATAATTTGGTGTATGTAAAAAGCTATCCACGCATTTCGTGTTAAACGTTAAACTTTCTTTCACTTTTTACTGATATTAATGATACAAATATGGTTCAGCGGCCATTCTCGACCCAGCTCGTTTTAGCGTCTCTTCCAGATTTCAGATTCAAGTGAATTTGGGCATATCAGGGATTACATGCTAATCAATTACAAACCTAGCAAAAACAAGTAATTAACTTTGTGTAAAAACTGCTACAGAGCATCAGAATGTCCTCGCTATGAAGTTGGTGTTTGTGGGCATTACGTAGAACCAATCAGAGCACGAGATTTCCTAGTGAACGCCACATGTTTCCGAGTTTCAATTAGCAGGTGCAATCGCTTCTCATGGGCGAAGATACAAAACGTTTCTTAAAATTAACATTTTCGATAACTGACATCAATTTTGATAGAGTTTCGTTGATATGGAGCTAAGGAAGCGAGCGATGCCGCAAGGCGCGTGCCTCGTGCTGCTGTACTGTGTGGTAGCGGTAGCTTTAATACAAGAAAACGGACAGGAAGAAAAAATAAGTCCAAGTTCACACATTTCTGGTTCTTCAAACACGACGTCGAGGCCAACGCTGGAGTCTTCCAGCGAAACCCAAACTAACAAGAGTTCACCACTCGGTACGATACTATAAATATCTCCTTATCTTGTTGTATCTTCTTCCATGTACACTTCTACATAACTTGCTCGTAACTATGTAACACACAGCTGTAACTTTATATAAAATTTAGTATTGTTTCTGGCATCAAATTGTAAGTTCGCGAACTTCAAAGAATATGCTTGTCTCCAGATAGTGCTAAACTTATATTGTTTCGTTTTAACTTCGTTCTTACATAAACTGGGATGCCTCACAACCACTACAGTTGTGTGAGTGTACGTGTATGTGCGTGAAGGCGTGTGTGACGCATCTAGACTAAACCAAATATTTTTTTCCCCGATTCCTACATGCATGATGTACCGTTTCCGGTAAACTAACAAATTAAATGAAGTAGTTTCAATCTGAGAAAGTCTTTGTTGAGCCAGTTTTTGTCATAATTATCGGAATTGAAGACCATATCAAAACAACTATGTTTTAAAGTGCTTGGATGTGTTCTTTCTATATCATTTTTTGACTTGAAAGGTTTGCACTTTAAAATACATTTATTTAATTTTGTCCAACGGCAACCAAGGCTATAGAGAGTTCTAGCAACTACCAATGAGAGTGTTTGCCAGCATTTCTGTGGCCACAGCTATCATTTTACTAATTCGATATTTTGTACTTTCAAGTTTCTAGATTCTTCAAATAAATACATAGTTACAAAGAAACAAAACAGCATTAATTATAACCGATCGCTTGTTCATGGATGACCACTGGTGCACTGTACTGAGATTCAGTTGCTCGATGTAGTCCAACTGATACACCAAAGTTTGAAACCAACACCACCGACTATTTTCGTTTTGGCGTTATGATAACTGTCATGTTTGACAAAGAATCCGTATATTAATTTTTTACGCAAAGCTAACTTCCAGCTTCTTTCTTGCAAAGTTTTTTCAAGACTTTTCTAAAACTTATTTAATCTCTAATTTATTTCAATAAAAATAGCGCTCTTTCACAGTTTTGGCGAATGAACACGTTGCATAAAGACGCCGAGAGTATCGCTTAGACGAAGATCAACTGTTTTGACATGAAACCGAGCTGATCTATTTGCTGCCGCTCAGTGCATTTAGTTAAAGTCAGAACTGGCTCAAAAATTAGCAGAAAAGGACTAAATATAGAAGTGCACTAGCTGTCATAATATACCATTAACATAAGACCACTCTTATCAATTGAAGTGTACTTTCTTCATTCACTTTGACTTAAGTAAGTAGTAAGTAGATTGCTTAGATGCGTTTAGTCCCAGAAGAAAAATGAAAACCCCGCAGCATTTACAGCTATTTTATTCAAATATCGCTCGTTTTCTACTGATGATTCGGTTTTGAAGTTGAAGTTATCTTCACCGAAGCTAAGTATAACGGAGTTATGTTAGGCTCTTTCTAACAGTTGTGCGTGCGCCAAGGAGTATGAAAACCGATTTAAGGCGGACAACATGATTATTTTTCTTGTATTGTTGAAATCCTAAATGTAAATAAAAGTTATAGGCCAAGTATTTTTATCAACATTTCTCTACTGATTGCAAAACTAAGATATATTTTCTTATCAAAAACGTTGATTATCACTGCTTTACTAAAAATATGCCTTGATACAATAAAAATGGTCTTGCAAATTCGACGACTTGGTGAAAAGTCCGTCAAACTTAGTTAAAATTTAATTCCCCAACTTCAACAATAGAATTAACAGTTCGCGTGGAATATAGAAGTGCAATCTTCTGCATGATAATAGATTGGATTTTCGGGTTCTTAGACTTTACATTGAAAAGATATTCTATCGCAGTGTGCGAGATTATCATATAAATGCAAAGAAATATGAGCTATCGACAAGAAACAGCGGGCTACTTCTGGCTTCTGTTTGACAACAGGTTGCCTGACTGTCAAACCAAAACATAGCCTAGTTGACAGCAGGGTGTCGAACGGTATGAAACTAAAAATTCCCTTATTTCTGAAAATGAATACTTTCTTACAAACATGTGAAAAAATCAATACACTATGAAAAGCGACATGTCTTTGGCTTTACAGCCGGCTTCCAAACCAATTTAGTAAATCTTGAACCGTAGATACACAACATTAAAAAGAATAAAACTGAAAGATAAACACGATAAAGAGTAATGACAAACAACATGCAAAAAGAAATAACATTGATATGTCCGTACAAGATTGAACGAAATGAAGTGAGCTACAGTTCTCTGTCTCTCTCTAATTTCAGAATGCAACTGCCGTTTTCATATACTTCTTTAAGGGGCACATACATACATGAACTTTATATCAACTCGAATTTAAGAGTAGCTATAATATGCTAATGTATCCAAGCAGAAACTACTAACTATAAACCGAGTTATTCTAAGTCTACAACTAAAATTAACACTAAATGACAATACAAAAATACTTAAAAGATACTGGAAAAATAATTCTTTGCTGCACACTAAAATCTTCTTACTATAAGCTGAGGATTTTCTATTTCAATGCATTAAATTGGTTACAGGTTCGTAAATTTTCTGAAAGGGAATTCTATAGTCTTGCAGATAAAGAGCCAAAGGAATGAAGCCCATAAGTCCGGACTTGGTATGATTGCGCAATCTTTCCATTGCTCTATAAAAAGCGTTAAAATACAAAAACAGCTTTTGCTACAAATAATTCAAACACAGCTTGTATTTATAAGTTTTGTTTCATATTAAATTCACCTATTTTAATGCTTTTTATATGTAAAGGGGGAGAATATCAACTGGGACGTAAGTCCTGTTTCCTCCCCCTGTCACATCTATGCTTTGCTAGTCTTGGATATTTGTAGTGTTTTTAAAACCTTATGTTGTGACGAAAAGAATAAGCTAAACTAAACTCTGCCTTAAACGTTGCGGCTGATATGGTACGGATGGCTGAAGTTGGAGAACGATTGAAACGGGTTACAGCTTTGAATGCTGAAGCGAATTTAGTGTTAGCCCGTAGGAAACATTATTAACTAACGTAATTTAGCGCTAACATGCTTTGATTCTATCAAAAGGATTTATTTGTCAAATTGATTCGCCTTGATCAATATACTTTGAGTACAAACTGAACTGATGAAAGGAACTAGTTTTGAAAAGCGGCAGTTTTATATGGAGCAATTGCTGCCGCGAAACTGCTCTTTCAAGTTCTGTCGCTGAGTGAAGATAGGCGGTAAAACTTCCGAGCGGGGACTGGATTTTGGCTAAACAGAAAGCTCTCCTAGGGATTTTAGTTCCTTTGTTATAGAAAACTATCCTTCAAACCGGATCGAACCAGAAAATGAGTCTACAAAAAGACTTTAGAAACTAAATAATTAGTATAATGATTATGGCAATTTCTTTGTAATAGATTTTTTAAAAATGTTTTTGTACATGTAATCAAAAAGCCTACACGCTTTTTTTTTTGTAAGAACAACGAGGCTCAAATTGGCCAAAATTTAAGAACAAATTAAGAACAAGCTCTGGTTGAGGCTCGATAACTATGACATTTTTTTAGGTAGAAACTTGACTTAAACTCGTAAGTTAACTTAGCAATACAGTATAAAACACAAAAAATTTCGCGGTGTTTCTAATTTATGTATTATGAAATCATTGTCCAAAATGACACATGTAGCACTGAAGTTTCTCAGTTACAATCTCAGGGTGTTATCACCCATGTGCATGAGGAACGAGGGAAATACGGATGCTTTGACAATACAAGTCAGAATGAACAAAGAATAATACAGCAACTAACTGCATTCAAACAATAGTTTCGTTTTCCAATGCCTTGTTTCTATTTTGTTTTTTCAATTCAAACAGCTTATAGAAATAAAAAGAAATTAAGAACAATTTGAGGCTGAAGTCGCCACAAAATTAGGAATAATGAGCCTCGGCAAAATTTACTGGTTCTTATAAAAAAGCGTGTATTTAACAACACTAATAACTGATTGATAGGTAGTATTTCAAGAACGGCTGGACACTCAACACACAAGATCAATTTATTAGCTGTTCGGGTTTTTCTTCTATTATCAATAGTAAATAATATACATGCAAAACTATGTAGCGAATTGTTTTACTTCAACTTATAAAAAATAAGTGAAGGTAGTGGTTTGCTCATTTCATACGAATCCCGAACAAAAGTGTGCTGAAATATGAGGTCTTGTGCTGTTTTTGTATCTGGGCCCATGCGTCTGATATACATTGTTTATTCCTTTTTATCTGTTAACTTAAATTAATTCCAAGACATTTAACTAGCTAGGCAGATGGTACTTCGCAACCTTAGAAAACGGTAATAAGTTTTACATTGTTAATGAACTGACGTTACAGATACGCTCGCCCCGCTAGATACGTGGATAAGAAAAACACTATTGGGGGTTAAGGTACCTGCGCTTTCACCTTGACATTACAATGATTGAATAAACAAATGGGTTTTTTTAAACAAATGTCGACAGAAACAATTTTTAACAAGCGGTTTAGATAATATTTTGTTTCGTTTAGGTTAATTATGCCATATTATATAAACCGGCAACACATGTACATATCTAGGCTTGCGGTTCGATTTCTGACACAGCTGTAAACTGATCAAAATCTATTTCCAACTTTCACGCAATATAATAGCAAATTCAGCACAAACAATTTGCAATCGAAATGAATATTTTTCGTTTAGACTTGCAAATACAACTAATACAACTGCAGGTTCTCGCTTAATTTATTTTAGCTTTTACCATCCAAATCAATTTGTTTGAGGCTATGAATTATTTTACGTGGGCGTTAGCATTAATGGTCAAAGTGACAAAACATTTGCAATTTGTAGCCTCCACGCAGAGTATTATTCTCCTTCGCTGCGAGAAGTCAGACCTCTCGCAGCGAAGGAGAATAATAGTCTGCGTGGAGGCTAGCAATTTGAAAGAGTGTTTTGTATGTCGACATGAGGTACTGTTGCATCGTAAGTAATAATAAATGTTGTTGCATCTATTTGTTCTTGTTCCCAGTTGCATTTACTGAGTTCTTTTTTGAAGTTGTAAGAAAAAATGTATTGGAACTGACAAAAGTCGTATCATGTGTAAACAAGTTACATACTGAAACACGGAGAAAACTGCGCAAGGCAGTAGTTATAGGGGAGGGGGAGGGGGAAGGGGAGGGGGCGCGCCCCCCTCCCCATAATTTTGATGGGATTGTTTTGGCCCCTA
>JAOEHT020194540.1:0-11285 GCA_025448195.2 Parazoanthus atlanticus | reverse complement strand
TCAAAACTTACCGAGAGCAGGCAAGGAGTCTGCACCCTTCACCTGGAGTGGAGGAATAGAACACAAAATATGTAAATGAGAAGAGTCTAATACACGTTGTCTTATTTTAGAACAATTTGTTTTAACTGAATCAACACAGGAAAACGTCTCGATGTGGTACTACGCAAAAAAGCTTTTTTTTGCGGTAACTTTGTTGAACGGCTATTGACAATCACAGACATTCAGTGATCCAGATCATGACTTATTAACTTAAATTTCTTAATTATTAATATCTTAATTATTAATCAGTAATTATTTTCATGATCCTAGCAGGCGTTGGCTTCTCTGCTGTAATTTGTGCTTACGTTTTAGGAAACCTAAATTATATTAAATTGGAAATTATAATCTTGGCGGTGGACCTGAAAGCGAGCTTGTTTGAGTCGCTTGCAAGAATTGCAGCATTGTTTGGACGCGAGTATACAATTTTCTCTAATGACGCTGGGATGTGTAATACGACAGTACGTCTATATATTCATCGTATCCGGTTTTATTAGGTGTAACATTAGAGTAATTTTTATACAGATGTAATTAAGTTTACTGCTAAATGGTCTAAATTGTTAGTATTGTTAAACGTTTTATCTGAGACGTGATGTCCTTACCTCCTCGTACACCCATCCTGGTTGCTGCTTTATTGACCCCGGATGTCTGTTCTTGGTTGAGTAGTTTATTACACACTGATGTTCCTTGTCAGGTGTATCTGTTTTGATCTGGTAGTTGAGAGATCTGCACCGCTTGTCTAAGATACAGCGGGCGTAACAAAATTCTTCATTGCGAACTTTGTGAGTGTCCAACTCGTGATCCTCTAAAACCCAGTCTGCGTTAGAGACAAACAATCCGATGTAATCTAGGCCTAAGCAAAATGGTGCTTGAAAATTTTGAATGTTTTGTGTTCGAGTATCTTGTGTGCTATAACAATTTTGAATAGCGAGACTCGGTACAACTGAGTTCAGTAAGTTGTTGAATTTACAAAAGGTGTTGTGATATCTTTTATCATATGGTTGGTGTAAATCGTCAGACGTTTAGATTTAATTTATATTTAGATTTTGAGTGTTTGCTTTTCGTCTGAGCAAAAGTTCAACTTTCGCTGATTGACCACTTTGAGTAGCAGTTACCAATATACTGAGAAACATTCCTGTGACGCTGATACGTTATCGCTTTTCTTTTGTAAATTTCTGCAGAAAAGCTCGTCTGCTTATTGGTTCACAACAAACAATGCCTGATCGATGCTGTTCAGGGCCGTACGTAGCTCTGTACGTCTGGGGTGGCTGTGAAAATTTTGAAGCTGTAAAATGCTATTTCTGGTATTTTGAAGCAATGTTTTCTAAAAATTCAGTGGAAGCCATTTTGCTTGGGGGGGGGGGGGGCGCTTGTCCCCCCAGATCCCCCGCTCGGTACGGCCCTGCAGTTCAAAAAATAAATAGACTCGTTCTACGCCATTTCTTTCTTTCTTTCTTTCGTTGTTTTTTCTTGCCTACTGTGTGATTTGAACGTCGGGTACTCGATTCCCTAACTATCTGCGAACGCTTACCTAACCACGAGAGTAACAAGTCGATTGCATCACGGTTGACACAATTCAATAAGAAATGCGCTTGTTTATTCACAAGACAATAAAGGCTGAATGAACCCGTACGAATTTGTGTTAGCTGTGGTGTAATCAACTTGTTAGATCGTAAAAATGTGTTTCAAAACATTTTGAACATTTTGAACAGTTTTTGAAAATTTCCGAAAATGTTCCCGAGTTTATCCGGCATTACTGGCGGTGATGGATTTTAATCCAGGTCATCGAGCATTGGAGGGCTTAGTTTGAAAATATTTGTCCCTCCTATAAAGGTCTGTTGAGCTCTAGCATTTTTCCCGAACGCACTTTTTTCCCAGCTTATAGAAGACCTAAGAATCTCAAGGAACGCTTAGATATTCGAAAAGCAAACCATGCAGATCCACAAGATCCTTTAAATGAAATGGCAGATGCGACTTTTGTTTGAACTATTCAATATAAGGCCACATTTTTTTGAGTGTTAAAACCAGAACTTGTGGTAAACTTGATCGTTTTAAAATGGTCAAAGGGCGTAGAAATATAAACATATTTTTGGGTGATTCCTTAGGTTCCAGTATCGCCTGACATTTTTCCCACCAGCCAAATTTTCAAAAGATTGCATTGAAAACAATCGCTTCTACGCGGGGAGTTTATTCAGATCTTCAAATAGATCTGCTTGTTAACTTAGATCCTGCTCCAGCGCTTGTTGAACAATATATCCTCAGTTATACAGCTATTTCAAGAAAGGTTTCCTGCTGCATTGGTGAATACCTGAACCGAAAGGAACTTTGGGTTGTCAAAACCGACGGAAAACTACACGTTTCCGCGACGAAAAGGTATGAATCTTGACAAACAAATACAATTAGTTTGAGGTTAAATGGTAGAATGACTGGACTAAACAGGTTAAATTTAACCGAGGTTTTAGAATTTCTTTCGTTCAATTCTAGGAACATATAGACCGGTCACTAATAACTAATTATTATATGGCTGGCTGTTGGTTTTGAAACGTGAGGTTTATATTTTCCGTATTTTATCTCTTAACTTTTGAATTAGTGAACTTAATTAATACATCAAACTTCCAAACAATATTTCATCCTACGCTTTGTGGTTGCACAGCCCTATTCTGTTATGTCCGTTCAGGAATTACGTAAGTACCGCTAGTTTCAATTAAGCACGTTTTCTCTACTATAACTAGTCAGTTTTCTACCCATTAAGCCAGTTTTAGTGTGGACTGCTACTGTGTTAGCAAGTTGGGGGCATTTGGCCATTTTCTATCTACACTGAAATTTAAACGTCTACGTATATAGAAGTCAAGTATATCAACTCGGTGTATGTGCAACAAAGTAAGTACAGTTTTCGTTTCTTATCTTCTAGGTTAATTTTGGTACAATTCAGTTACGTTTATGTCTTTCATTTTCTCAGTCCAATAAGAGCTTTGTCATTAGATTTCACTGATAATTCTTATTGTATTTACCAGTGTGATTATAGTTAATGTTTCTAGCGTAAGATATTTACCGTTAATATAGAGCTTGTTAGTTTGTTGAAGCTATTTTGAATTTGCATAAGTTTTAACTGTTTGAAGCGTTTTGCTATTCTATGCAATTAGTAATTGTGTAGTTATCTAGCGTGTTTTACATGATATTTTGATAGTGTGAAATGATTGTTTGTCATTGATTCATGGTATATATACAGTATTGTGTGAATTTATCTTGTATGCTTAGATATATTAGTTGAGTTAGTATCTACTTTCATTATTGTATTTCAGTTTGAACCGAGATTCAATTCGACATTCGATTCGACATTCAACATTGTAATTTTCATCGACGCACGTAGCATGTTTGTCAATTGTCAGCTCAATTTGTCTCTGTTTGAGACATTGTAGTTTGTACAATCTGTCATCTACTGGCTATTGATTAAACACTTCTCTTGTCGAGTTCATTCAAGCATTGCACCATCGCTACACTAGTGTAATTCATGTGGATTTAGTATCACCGTGAAATTTCTATCCGCGTGAAGTTACACAAGCCCAGTGGTTTCTTTTGGGCTCCCTCGTCACAATTTTTTGTTTCTCAAGTTATAATGTACGTACATGTATTGTAAATAAGTTATTGGTGGCAAATATAATGTATGTATGTAAAAAAACAAAGAATACTACCTCAGCCATGACTGCCATGAGCCAAATTTAAGTGATGTGAAACAAGACAAGAACCAATATTCTTTCTACAAGAAGTTAATTCTGTGCAAAGAACTACTGTCATATTGGAACATAACAGCTCGTCAACTGGAACCCCCAACAAGATGTGGGGAAGACGAAAACAGCTGCATAATGTATACAAAGTGGCTACAGCAGGAATTCAGTAAATCAAGAAAAGACTTGAACTTGGTGGAGAAGAAAATGGATGCAACATATTCAGCGACGCACAACGATCTCATACAGTCACCACGGACTCTACAGAGAGTAAAGAAAGAGTAGCCATTCATGTTTCATGAGCAGGAGGTTTGTAACTTCCACAATCGTGGTTTATACGGGAACTCAAAAACACAGAAAATTAAGTGTTTGCAAAAAGAAAAAGCTCTCTCAAAGTTTATGAAAAGCTCTTCAGCTTTACATTGCTGATGTCATTTTTTGGGGAATTCGATGCCATGGGCCCTCAAAAATGTCCTAATGATACCATGAAAAGACCGCGAGTTGCAAGAACCGGCTGTGCCACAGCCTGTGTTCATAGAAACATTACTACCACCACCACAAACACCGACAATAAATATCATTCACAACTCAACGGCTATCCAAGACGAACTATTTCAAGCTCTTCACAACCCGACAGCTATCCCAGGAATCACCTTCACAACCTACCAATTCACAAGAGCCGAGGGATATATGTGTTCTCCCCTAAACTCGAGGCATACCTTAGCCAATAAAGAGAATTCAAAACCAACACGGAGTCAAAGTCTCACTGAAACCACACAAAACAACTGGCAACATACTTCCCAAGACCAAAGACCTGATATCGAAGAAAGACGTATATTTTCAGTCCCTGAAATGCTACGTAAGCGAAAAAAACGAAGTTTAGCACAAGATTCAGCGAGCATAAAAAAAGTGGTCGACAAAAAACAACTGAGCAAATCAGCCCTACCTGAACATATCGTAATCACTGGTCATCAGATCTCCTGGGACAAATCTACAGTGCTGAGAAAATGGAACCGTTATCGACATCGTAGAATACTTGAAGCGTGGGAAATCATTTTTTGTGACAATAATGCCCTAATTCTTGAAGATGGCTCACAATTGCCCATGAATATTTAAATTTAATGGTTCAGGAAAATCGCCGTATGCAAATTCGTTGGTCGTTTTGTTTAACAGGCTTTGCTTCTTACATTTGTTTCTATTATCACTTCACCCCTGAAGGTCAGAAAGTTGACTAAAACGTTTCTATTTTAACCTGAGTCATCACATATATTAATATTTTAAAGTTTGAGTATATTTTAAACATGACCGCACCTGGTTACAGTGACAGCATTTTCAACACTTCACTATACTTCTTCAAGGTACTTAATCATTTGTTGTTTATAATTGTGTTTCAAGCGTGAAACGGTTAGTCCAAGCCCTGCGAGCTGTCCTAAAATTCGGTGAACTTTCCCGAAACTGTTCTTCTGTGAATGAAATAAACGACTTTCAGCTACATTAACTGCGTTCAGGGTCGTTTTCAGTGCATATCTCAATTGAGCTGAAATGTTTTGTCAATATAGTATATTCTCTTTTATCTAATGTTGGCAACAACCACTGCCAGCTTCAAACTACGGCCTCCTAACTCGTGATAATCTTATTCAAGACTACAAGAAAGCATAACTCATCATGGAAATTATAATAATGACAGCCATTCTGCGACTTCATAAAACACCTAATTTTTTTAACTTTGTTCCAGCCCAAGGAAAATGGTCAAAACACGTATTCCAAACTCTTGGTAATATTTCAAAACTGCTGTAACGTAAACCTTTGTTCTACAAGAAAGAAATCCTAATAATGAGGGTTATTCTACAACTTCATACAACATCAGCTAATTTCCTATTCTGTTCTAGCTTAAGGGGGTTTATCTGAAAAAAAATTCAAAATTACCAAAGTTGATAAAAAAACTACAGACCGGTTACTGAACAAACCTAAATCTGAGCCATTGTTCAATTATTATTACTAACACCAATAAAAATGACCAAACATTGGTTAAGATTTGAACTTCATTAGACAGCCGACCCCACATGATGAAAAAAAAACATGTATGTAATATGTACATGTATAACAGACCTAACCTTTTAGACATACATACTGTACATCATAACCAATGCTAATTTTCAACGTTAGTTGAATTTGTTACGAAGTATTTACATTCAAATTGTCAACCATTGCTCTATCTCTGTTAGATTCGGATAGGTGATAGTTGCATTGTGTATCTTAAAATAATTAACAATCATTCTCCGAAGTGGAGGTGAGTAGCGCAGGATATTCACCAAGCCGGGTATGCTGCAAGGTGAATAAATTTGCTGCTCACCAACACTGAGGAGAACAGCTGTATTAGCATATACTAAAACAGTGAATACAAGTAAAAAAATGAAGAATCTTTAAATTTTAGATGAATAGAAACACAGAAACTCCTTTCATTACTAGGTAAGCCATGCGTGCTCACGTCTGTGCTCACTCATGCGAGCTTGGAATAGCGGCCGGTATTCAGAGCTAGAGTAGCCAATCAGAGCACCCGAAAGGCACTATTTGCAGGTTTGGTATATGCTAATGAAAGTTATTCTGCGACTTCATAAAACAACTAATTTTTAACTTTGTTCCAGCCCAAGGAAAAATGTTCAAAACACGTATTCCAAACTCTTGGTAATATTTCAAAACTACTGGAAACATAAACCACTGTTCTACAAGAAAGAAATCCTAAAAATGAGAGCTATTCTACAACTTCATACAACATCACCTAATTTTCTATTCTGTTCTAGATTAAGGGGGTTTATCTAAGAATGAGCCATTGTTCAATTATTATTAGTACTAACACCTATAAAAATGACTAATCATGGCCAAGATTTGAACTTCATCAGACAACCGACCCCACATGATGAAAAAAAACATGTATGTAATATGTATAGTAGACCTAAACCTTTTAGACACACATACTGTACATCATAACCAATGCTAATTTTTGCTAATTTTATTCTGCGACTTTATAAAACACCTCATTTTTTAACTTTGCTCCAGCTCAAGGAAAATGTCTAAAACACGTATTCCAAGTTCTTAGTAAGCTTTCAAAACTACTGGAAACATATACCACTGTTCTACAACAAAGAAATCCTAAAAATGAGAGCTATTCTACAACTTCATACAACATCCGCTAATTTTCTGTTCTATTCTAGATTAAGGGGGTTTATCTAAAAAAACATTTCAATATTACCAAAGTTAATGAAAAATTACAGACCGGTTATTGAACAAACCTAGATCTGAGCCATTGTTCAGTTAGCCAGTAACAAAACGAGGAAGGGACTGGGTCCAAGTATTTCATAAATAATCTAAAAAGTAACAAACCCCTTCACAAGAAAGCCAACATTAAAAGGAGTAAGTTTATCAAGTTTTGCAAAGTTTGACCAAATAATAAGAGTGTTGTGAACTTTCAAAAATCACTATAATAAGAGACTTGGTATGGTTTGGAGAGACAGCCATCTTCAAACCATACTGAAGTCTAAGCTTGCTAATTTGGATATCTTTCTTGTGTTGGGTTTATTTCTTAATTGGACTAGTTGTATTGACTGGGCATACTCGGACCCACGCCCTTTCTTCGTTTTGTTACAGGCTAATTATTATTACTAACACCTATAAAAGTGACTAATCATTGGCTAAGATTTGAGTTTCATTTAGACAACCGACCCACGCGATGAAAAAACATGTATGTAATATGTATAATAGACCAAACCTTTTAGGACATACATACTGTACATCATAACCAATGTTAATTTTCTACATTAGTTAAATTTGTTACAAAGTATTTACTATTATTTATTATCTATTATGTATTATTGCTCTATCTCTGTTAGATTGGGATAGGTGATTGCATTGTGTATCCTAAAATATGTATTTTACCATTGATATTTTTTTATCATTTGCTAAGCCACTTGCATTTTATCGACTTCATTTTCTTGAATGTGTCTTATGGATGTTCAAACCAGTGGCAGCAAAGAAATCTTACTGAAATATGTAACAGGGTACGTTTCATAGTAGACAGACATCTTAAATGAGAAAGCATAGTAAAACTAGCGACGTCACGTAACCCTTACCATGGCACCAATTCACATTCTTGTTAATTTTATTTTCTCTTAAACTTGATGTAGAGCTTTCCTTAAAAATCCCACGTGTGGTGTACCCAGGAGAAAATATCACACAGTATAACTGTCCACTTTTGTAAGGATATTAAAACAAACTCAATTGCTATGAATTGCTGCAACAGTCCCCAAAGAAATGGAAAGCTGGCTTTGAAGTGTTTCCAATGAAAGTTTAAATTCCAAACATAAAACAGAAATAAGAAATGTTGAAGTGAGGAACTGTAGTGAGTATTTATTACACGAGCTTATATTTGTGAAGTATCACAACACTTACGCACTGGTCGAATTTCATATGAAGTGTGGGGAAGTGACACTAGAATTACTACAATGCTGGAAAATAAAGAACATAAACATTACTACATAACAAGTCTTGCTAGCTACATAAGTAGCAACCTTACACTTGTTGAGAAAAAGCGTTATATATAGAACTCGAACTCGGTTCTCTACTGTATAATCATTTCTGTATTTATTGTAAAATATAGAACTAACTAAAGATATCTTACTTTATTTATTTTATTTTATTGTAAGCACAGTGGTCTTCACCCTAGGGGAAACACTGAGCACTAGATGTTTGTTCTTCTCTCAAGAATGGAAACAGAGAATTCTTGAGTGACAAGGAAAACTTTAACCAATATTTTGACTTAGGCAACAAAGCAGAAATGAGCAATCGTCTAACATCATTGTTGAGACAAACAAAGGATGAGAAAGACAGACAGAAGAATGACGGGGAAGGAAACAAAGAATGTTGAGAAGGTATATACTGGTTACCAGTTGTGGAAATTCTCATCACTAATTGCATGCAAGACATCTGCTATTCAAATGAGAAAGGAGTTTCTTGTTCCAAATATTGCAGTAACCACGACTGGTAGGTGGCCCAAAAATAAGAAAGGCCATAAATACAATAAAGAAGTAGAGACATTTGTGATTGTATTACACTTTGCATTTTTACTTCTTTCAATTTTATGGCATCGATCTGTCTTTCAGTGGGGCATGGTATGTTAAATTGTGTATTTCATTGTATATGATTAGAGTCTTATGCACTGTAATCACTTCAGCATGAAACTCAGAGTTATTTGAGGTCCGATTTCATTATATTTTTCTCTACACTGATCTGTATTAAGCACTTTGTAAGATTCTACATGTAAATGAACCAATCATTCTCGAGTTATTTGTTTCATTGTATACATATTTTTTTATTATCTCATAATTACTTGCATTTTATCGATTTCATTTTAAGGGGGCCCAGGGAGTGAAATTTGACCAATTTTTTTTCCCACCTTCAAATATTTTGTTCTTGTGTTTAAGTGAAGTTCAAGGTCTTATTAGACAGAATTCAGATGAATTACTTCTGAGACGTGCATTTTTCCTTGCTTTTCAAGCACTTTTCTTGAAGCGCTATGATATCCAACCTTTGCTTACCTGGCATTTCCATGGACACGAGAGTTGTTTTCCCCGGTTTTTCACCCCCAAAATGGCACATTTCGCCTTCCAGCCAGGCATGTCTTGCAATAGGGCACTGGGACCCACTTTGCTTCATTTTGCAGGGTCATGCATGAAGTACGAAACCCGAAACGCATGCTTGAAATTTTCACTGCTTCAATACATCAGTCTTTTGCTTCGTGCTTTGAACATTGTGTTCAAATCGTTTTATTTTATCGATAGTTTCAGTGTTATTCTAGTTTATGATGTGATCTTCCAGTAGATCTAGACGTACAACGATAAAAAGGGTTTCAAAGGCACTCGATATGTCACTCCACACGAGGAAGTTCCAGCTGGAAATAGTTTGTTGTCGAACTCAACTCATGATCAGAGTCCGAGCATCACTGAAAACCAATCGCAGAATGACAAAGAAGTTCCTACAACTCCAGTAACTGCGGGTATTTCTTCTGCCTCCCAGTTGTCAGCAGTAAAATCGCTAAGTGCTTCAGCAAAGAAAATTCTCCCAGTTGAAGTGAGGACCACTGACGAAACTATCTCCAAAATTCAAGATGGCGAAATAAATCATAGGAGAAGAAGCGCGGAGTTTTCCATAAACTCGTATGATGGGAAACCATCAGGATATAGATTGCAGGTTTTGGATTGTCTTGCCTCCACAATGTTTACAGTGGATATAAAAAAAGCAGACTGTGTGGGACATGTCCAGAAACGGATGGGGAAAGGACTAAGAGAATTTAAAAAGTCGAACAAGAAGCTTGCTGATGGAAAATCACCTGGTGGCCAAAAGCGGCTAACCGAAAAAGTAATGGAAAACTTACAGAAATATTATGGACAAGCCATACGAAACAATGAAGGCAATTTGGATGCAATGAAGAGAGCTGTGTGGGCCATTTTATACCACTCAGTGAAGTCTAATTGCCCAAAGAAGCAGCACCAATATTGTCCTGAAGGTGAAAGCTCTTGGTGCAAGTGGCAAAAAGATGAGGCACTGAAACCAGAAGTGAAAACCTATTCTGATAAAAAATGTTTGGCAGAGGTTTTCCTTCAGGCCTTGACACCCCTGTTCACTCGCCTTAGTAAACTGACCTCCTTGAAAGATGCCTCGAAGGTTATATGCAAAATGCAAACGAGTCCGTTAATGCAGTTGTTTGGACAAGGGCTCCCAAGCACAGATTTAGAGGGCTAACAGGAATAAAAACTGCAGCATCTGCTGCTGTCTGTGTATTCTAAGATGGTGCTGTTTCCGAAACAAATCGCCTTTGCCAGATGAATCTACATACATTGTAAACCATCAGAGCTTCACGGCTGCCTACTAGAGCTACAAGGTGCGCTCGACAAGTTATCCACTTGGTCTTCGCAATGTAATCTTGGTCTAAATCCCAAAAAGACCAAATTCATGCTGCTGTCTACTTCCCAGTTGTCTCGAGTACACAGACTTGATGCACAGTCCGTCAATCTCAGGGTAAATGACAGGGACCTTGAAAGAGTTTCCACCTTCCGCCTCCTGGGTACCCAGATTCACCAGAATCTGTGTTGGAACGATGAAATAAACTCTAAGATCGCAAGCTGCTATGGAACTTTATCAGTCATTAGAAAGTTGAAGAACATTTGTCCTTTCAATGTAAGAAAACAGCTCGCAGAGTGTCTCATCTTGTCAAAGATAGACTACAATGACATCGTCAGTCATCCAATCCCCGAATATCTTCAAAAGCGCTTACAGCGTGTGCAGCTAGCCGCTGCTAGTTTCGTTCTTGGGCGATATGCAAATAAGCCCGATCTACGCAAGCTGGGATGGCTACCCATTGTTGAACGGAGAGAAAGCCACCTCTTAAACAATGTTTTTAAAGCATTGCACTTTAGTAACTGGCCGTCATACCTCAAGTTAGACTTACACATTCCTGGTCGAACACTGAGG
>JAOEHT020194457.1:0-11287 GCA_025448195.2 Parazoanthus atlanticus | reverse complement strand
CCTCAAATGGGACAGGTCAAAGTATACCTAACGGACACTGGTGAAGAGGCCATACTACTGGAGGAGTGGCTAAGACTCCGGATGATTCGCTCAGACGTCCCACAGGTCGTCCAAGCAGGTAAGGGTGACATAATATGATATTTTGTACGTTCATATACTCCACAGGTAGACCAGACTAATACGGATGGCATAATTAATAAGATTTTAATTAATATGATTTCCTATTGTCAAATACTCCACAGGTCGACCAGGCAGGTAACGATGGCATAATGTGAATATACTTAAGTATTCCTCAGGTTGTCCAGTCGACTTATGCCCGTTGCTCAAACTATTTTTTCAGTTTTACCATTGTCGAAACTCTCTAAAGGGAACATGAAAACTTTTCAGATATGCAGCATTAATGATCCTTTACCGTGCGTTTTATTGTGTGCACTGTTGGCTGAGTCAGTTAGATCTCTGACTGCCAATCCATTGCCGTGGGTTCAATTCCCGGCCTTACCGAGAGTTGAATTATTTTCGGGATTTTCTTTTGCCGCACCGTCCGCGGACAGGAACATTAAGCCGTTGTTCTAATCTCTGAACATTCTATCGGGGGACTTAAAAGAACCCACACACTTCTCGAAAAGAGTAGAGTAGTGATCCTGTTGTTGTGGTCTGCATATGAGTAGTAGGTAAAAGCGCTATTTTAGCACTGCAATTAATTTCTTTTTAGTGAAACGTTTTAACTGATTTGAGGCAAATAAGTATAGCAGAGAGTGATGTAGCACTTTCTTCCGCTGACAATCCCTGAAAACAGCTATTTCATGGCCGGAATGAAACTGCAAAAACTAAAATCTGATGCGCATGCACATACCGCTTCTAACCAAACTCAAGTTTAAAGATTGTTTTGCCTTCTCTGCATTTTTTCTCAGAGATTTCTATTCTTATTGAATAAATCGGTCTCACATCGCAAACGTGTGCATTACCGTGATTGAATGACCGTACCAAAAAGATGGTGACTGGTACATTTACCCATAATTCTTAGCACACGAAAATCCTAAAAATGCTCGTAAAAATGCACAGAAAAGTTACAAAAACTTCAAACCAACTTTGCACAACGTTATTGTATAGGGATTAATTTCGCAAAAGTATATGGCTTTCTCTATGCCTACTGGCTATGTTAGGTTTTCAAGGTATTGTGGTAAAATGTAAAGCCACCATCTTATTGTGTATTTTTTTGGTCAAAAAAAGTTGCACACTTAATAAATTGGATTTCGAGACGCCATCTTGGAAATTTGGTTAGCATTTGTCTCTTACTACCTCACACGCATGTGCATTCGATATTCTCACATGTCACTTAGTCCAACCTCAATAATTAAACTTAAATTAAAGGTCGCTTAGAATAATCAGTAAAGTCTCGCTGGCTTGGTTTTCAAATGCGCAACACTGAAGACGCGCGCGCGCAGTGGATGCCGGGCGACTATATGGGCGCTCGATGACACGATAGAGTGTCAGAAAACAACAATAAAGACGCAATTAGAATAAGGTTAAAATTATGTGCTTTATTTCAACTCTGGTGAACAGAAAATAATTTCCAAAACCTTACTTTCTTATTCCTATTATTTACTATAACAAAAATTATATTTATCAACCCCAAGATGTCTTGCCAATACTTAGCACAGCTTCTGTTCAATCAGATACATCATGTTGTTGATAGATTTAAAGATATAAAAAAAAATAAAACAGAGTTGTGCTTAACTAAAAAACGATGGCCATACACAAGCTTGTACATCTCTTTTGTTGGTATTACAGCCTTCATGAGCATTAAAACGAACCATAGACTTTTCTCACGTTTTTAAAAACCTTTTGTTAGCACTCTGTAAATGTCAGAAATGGAATGAACAGGCCAAAGTTAGTAAGTACAGAAATTTGGGGATTAAATACTGAAAACTGCGGCACTGGTAAAGTTTTAAAAATGGAAAATTTAACAGAGAATGTATGCAGGAATTTGCGTCGGACGGGCATTGATGCCCTTCCAGCGTTGATCCCATGGACATACAAATTCTCATACATTCTCTTTTAAGATTTCAGGTTTCTTTTTGCTTTCAAAAACCTCACCAGGGTCACAGTTTTCAAGATTAAACCCTACAGTTTTGGCATATACTAACTCTGACCTGTCCTGCTCTTTCGTTTCTGGTATTACAGAGCGCTAACATCAGGTTTTCAATTGACTCATGACTCAAAAAACGCGAGAAGGGTCTATTGTATAAAGGTGTTTCAAAATAACTTTAATGCCTGATTCACACTCCTGCAATATTCACGATGATCATAAGCATAAACATAATCATAAGCATAAACATATGCATAATCATAAGCATAAGAAATCTAAATAACAAAGGAAAGATAGAGGAATACAAGAAAGGACAAACGCACGCCAGTGTTCCTTTGTTGTTTTCATTGTCATTTAAATTTGTTATGCTTATGTTTATGCTTATGTTTATATCGCAAGTGTGAACCAGGCTTAGGACATTATTGAAAAATGATGTGCTAAGAAATTAGGAAAAATATTGGGCGAATTAACAAAATGTTTTCAAGAGATAGTCATTACTGTACTTTACTCTTTGTTGTACGTTTTTCAGCCCTTGTGGTACTTGTAGCCCTTCGGGTAGCCTAGGTTGTACCTGTACATCTTACCCTTGTGGTATTTGTTGCCAATCGGGTTAGGTACTGGTACGGGTACAGGAATAGGGGCAGGGTTGGTTTGAGGGTCTGGACGAGGGCTGGGAGGAGGGCTGGGAGGAAGACTGGGAGGAAGGCTGGGACGCGGACTGGGACTTGGAGCAGGGCCTTGACCGTGACTATGTCCGTGACCATGTCCGTGACTGTGACTGTGACTATGACTGTGACTGTGACTGTGACTGTAACCATGTCCATGTCCGTGTCCTGGGATTATACCACCTGTAACAACTGGAACAACTGGAACAACTGGACCAGGAACAGGCCTAGGGGCGGGGCCTGGGTTTGGGCGCGGTACAGGTGCAGGTAGTAGTATGGCTCTAGCCCCCGATCTACTTCTGCTCCTAGACTTGCTTCCGCTTCGGCTTCTGTATCGGCTTGGATAGCGACCGGAAGGAAAAACAGGTCCAGCCGGAACATAGCCAGGCACAAGACCAGGAACAGGTGCGGGTTGTAGCACGGTACGCAAAACCGGTGTTGGGTTCCTGTATCGTCCACGACTTTTCGATTTGCTTTTGCTTCGACTGCGGCTTCGGCCGTAAGATCTGGGAGGTGGAAACTGTCCAGGTAGAGAGCCTTGGACGGGGACAACTTGATATCCTGGGTTGAGTACATGACCTTGAGCCGCCACATATCCGTATCCCTGGCCTATGTTGTATCCGTGACTGTAGCCGTGACTGTGTTCATGAGTGTGTTCGTGACTGTGACCGTGAGTGTGACCATATTCGTTAGCTGGCACATAAGCATAAGCCTGTGGCACTGGTTGTACGTACGTCTGGGGCACTGGCTGTACGTACGTTTGAGGCACTGGTTGTACGTACGTTTGGGGCACTGGTTGTACATTTGGACGGGACACATAGTCTGGACGAGAGTAGCGGTACCTTCTTCTATATTTGGATCGATATCGCTTGCGGCTCCTTTTTCGACTCTTACTGCGCTTGCTCCGCCGATGTGCTCCAAGGAACCTGGAGTGGAAATTAATTAAATATAACTGAAACCTGAGACCGCTTCTCACCCCTGCAGTTTCCCTGAAAGCAATAAACGTCTTATTTTCTAAATCCAACATTTTTATTGATACACAATAGTAATTAATTCAGACAGGTTGTAAAGTAAATGCGCAATCGCATTTAAATAATTGTTCGTTATTGACAGCTGGGAGGGGCCGGTGAAGACTTAACAACCCAAACATGCTTTTTAAAAAGTTTACGCCGCCAAGTTTTTGTCAGTCATAAAGCATTAAGTTTCTAATTTTCTTGTTTTAACCTCATTGTTGATTGATTCTAAACACCGCTCCCCTAGCCATAAATAACGAACACTTATAAAAGAGAATCAGAATGTACTTGATTAGCACTGATTTTTATCACGATGTACACGTTGAATATAGATTTAAGTTCTCACATAACTGGGCTTTAAAACAGACCATCTTGAAGCCCCACATTGGAGATGCTATGTGGATGCTCAATACTTTCTTGGGTCTTAAACAAAAGGGCGATTTGAGATGATACGAATAAGTTAGCACCAGTAGCTTTGACATATATTGTGTCTGTGAGACGGAGAAAAACATTATTTTTTTTAAAAAAAATTCGTTTGTGAGACGTGATGAACAACCCTTTTTGATGAGCGTTGTTGGGCAAAATACAACCCAAACAATACTAAACAGTTGCAAAGCAACTCGATTGAAATGGGACTTTTTAAAAATCACTGACAAACTAATGATTAACACACGCACATCATACTGGTCTGGTATCACCAGCAGTAATGTTTACTGTTATATTTGCTCTAAGCGAAACGTTCCTGCTAATCTATATAACTAACTTCTTTGAAAGTAACATTCCGAAAATGCCAAAAAGGCGACACTCGAAAATGAAGTTATTTTATAAACATGCTTTTAAACATTCATATTTTGCGCTATATTAAATTTGATGAACAAATAGAAAAACACGATAAGACTGTATCTCCTTAAAAGGGCTTAAGAGGAAATCTTTCTTCATATTGAAAATGGGAAAACATAGACAAGTCAAATACTTCTCTAAAAAAGTCAGAATTTTGTTGCATTTGTTTCAATTGAATCCAATCTCTGACAAAACAAAATGAACCTAATATTTTTTTGCCATGTTAAAAATGTTTGAAAACTGATGGTCAAATGCTTTTATTGTTGTCACTTACATGCTATCTTTTTTGTTTCACCGCAGTTACTGTTTCAAGGAAACAATTCTACAAAGTTCAAAATATTGAACTACGGAAAGTCACCAAATACGGTTTGAATCTTCTTCATGAATGTTTTGAGTCTTTAATCTGGCTAACAACATAGCAACCGAGCACCGTTTGGTTATATATTTTTGTTTTCCAACATGTTTTAAGCAAAGACTAAATCTATTCAGTAATTTTCTTGTTATCTTACGTAATACGTATCATATTTTGGCTGTACTTTTGTTGTTATTGCTTTCTAGTAAAGTGAGGGACATTATATAATTTATTTTAAACTTTAACGCAGTGGCCAGATTTTGTTGATGGTTCACATGCATGTTCGAAAGAAATTAATTAAAAGCTTGTTCAAGTGTTGGTTATTCTCACTTATCTCGTTTGCGCGATCGGCGTCTGGCAAATAGAACTGTCAACAACAACGACAATACTAGCAAGACCATTCTAGACAAAACCCCTTCATGAAGTAGGAACAACTTTAACATTTGCAATTACGAAGATAATTTTTTCACAAGCCGTAGGAAAACGAAAAAAGAAAAGTTGAATGAATTTGACCTAATTCTACGAAAGGGGACGAAGGTCATAAAGTTGATTAAGAAAAGGTAGAAACCGGATAGTACAACCCTCACCTTTGAAGGAGGCTTGGCTGGTCGGCAAGTGCAATCTCTAGCTGTCTCGAGCTCGTATCTTCATGAGCCAAAGTTGACTCAACCAAGATGGCAAGGCAAAGAACAAGAGTCAGTGCTATTAGCAACAGCTTCCCCATTGTAGCTAGGATGGTTAGCACACCCTCAGAGCTGGCCGAGCTTGTGCATGGGACTACAATCTATCTCATGCTTTTATAGCGCATGAAACAAGCATTCCAATGAAACAATTGTTTTCTACAAAGCGAAAGATTAAAATAGAACTCCGCGAGAACAATTTCCCGTTGATAGTGCTCCAAAAGCCCAACAAATATTTGATGAGAAACTTAATTTGGGCAATCTAAATGGAAAACATTTGTAGTCGGGTACCGAATATACACATATTGGCTGTAGAGGTATGCCCACACTTAAGTAAGAAACGATAACTTTTCTCTTGAAAAACTCAACCAACACGAAGCAAGACGGTACAAGACTTGAGAAAACGTTGCATACGAGTAATTAAGGAGTTTTAACCCAAATATTTAATAGTATTAGCAAAACTGAATGTCTTCCTAATGTCAATATTGTCAAATATGTTGTCGCATTTCTGTGGTTTCACGCTTTTCGTTATCAAGGCAACATTAACACAAATTTGAAGACAAATATCTTTGGGGATAACTCCCACATGCATGTTGTGATATAGAGTTACTTGCTTGAGTATTCGTAAATCTGGACATTTCTACAATGAAAAATATTATAAACCGAAACATAGAAGTGGTATAATATTCTTAACGACCTTCATGGTTAACTTCAGCATCAAATCAACAATGGAGTCACAAAAGGTCAAATGTATGAAAAAAACGAAGCTGTGTTTATTCGTTTTACGTCGTTAAAAAGGAAAAAATATTTTATTTATGTTTAGTGATATAACAACTATACTTTCTTACATGTTGGCACGCGTTATTATTCATAAATATTTCTCGAAAATTGCTCTCATTGTTGCTTTTTTAGGTTATTTTTTATGTTTCTACAAGTTATTTAAAAGTTAAATGTTCTAACCTGTAACTTCATCTTCAAACTTATCACTCTTCGCTGAATTTATTCAGATTGGTTATCATCATCATCATCATCATCATCATCATTATCATTATCATTATTTTTATTAGTATTTATGCCACTTCCATTGTATTAAAAAGTGATAATTATTATGGAACTTATACAGAGGGGCCAGTCCGCTACAACAGGCCAGGGACCCTTTAAGATAGACTGCCTCAAAAAAATCAATAAATGAACTACCTGTACTGACATATTGAGTTTCATCAAAATTTCCACTGTTAACCAAACACGGTTGTCTGAAGTAAAATATATTGATATGGAACAGGTAGGTTGAAATTTTGAGATACTGCACGAAACGATGCTGCTCTCAGTCAGGATTTCAAAACTTGCCTTCATAACTATTTTTAGCTACATTCCTCTATTTGTGTCAAGCATATCTCCAATTTAGTTCAGATCGCATATTCATATTAGAGAGCTAAGAAAATGCCACCAATGCATCCAGTCATATCCAAACCACAGAAAAACAATTTCTCTGTTGAAGAAACCAATCATTACGGGGCGGAACTGGGAATTTTAGAGAAGGGGTGATGAGGGGTGTGGGGGTGGCAAGCGAGCGTCTAGTTGAGTCTCTTAAATGGCATTTCCCGAAATTTGAGTACACGTTTGATTAACTTTGCACAGTTCGGAAACAAGGCCTAAAAACAGATTTTTCTTTTATTTCCTGACGGACAAAAGCAGTTTTAAACTCACATATGTACATAAACACATACAACATAAATTTGGAGGTGTGTTTTGATGCACAGGGCACATGTAATATTATTGATACCATCAATTTTGATACCTCCTTGATTATATGATAGGAACAAACTACTCAATGTTGTTTTTGACGTTAGTACCACTGTAAAGTCAACTTCCATTAAGCCAAATTATAATTCGTAAATGTTTATAAAAGACAAGCCAATTTTTTAAGAAACATCACGGATTGACTCGATTACAAATTTTGACTCCGACACAAAGGGAGGGGCGGGAGCGAGAATAGGCAGCGGTCTCCCATGCCACCCTTCGATCCGCCTCTGCACCGATATTCTTTTGTATGTTTTCTTTGTTTTGGGTCCCTTGTCAAATCTCCAAATTAGCTATAAGAACAATAACATAAAAAACATCGTTTTACTCCATCAAGAGTGGTCTTATCACCTATGTCCTATGTTTTCATAACACTTTCAATTAAGTGATTTAGAGCTCTTAATTTATAACAATATTGACATTTGCAAAAGCTAATATTAAACAAAAAAATGATATAGTTTGCGTTGCGCAGACGATCAACTGCAAATTTTAATATAGAGCACGAAATATTAGGTAGATATGACAAATTGGGTCAAAATATGCGAGCGTTACCTTCATGCTTTGATTTCTGAATCTTTGAAAATCGACTGGGAACAACTGGGGTAGGGGCCACAATACTTTCAACACGGCCTTAGAAACCGAATTTTTATCATCACAGTCCATCAGTGATAGTTTTCAAAGTTGAACGCATGTCTGGAAACTGGGCGTTTCAAGCCTAACCATAAAGTTCTGCTCGCTAACTAAAATTCTTCAAACAATTTAAATATAAACATTTGAGTATTCGTATATTCTAATAAGTGGTGATACTATTTACGTAGTTAAAAAGCTGTCAGTTTAAACCCAAAGTACAAACATCCCAATGGCAGTTCTTGAGGGCTAATAGCTTTCTTTTGAAACTGGGGTATGACAGCTTGACATTCTTAAGGCTATCTTTAGTTAGTTTGAGCCTCAGGCTGACCAGCTGCGAGAACCCAAAGTATGCAAGGGGCCATGCAAGGTGAAATCAAATGAAAACTCTGAACTAGTAGAATACAATGATTGTATTAATTTGTAGTTCGGAACCAGCTGAAAATCTGACACAAATACACCAGTTGAAAACAGACAACTAGATCTACCATACACATCTACATCTACATCTACAACTACTGTGTTGCTGAAATGAAAGACAATTTCCGTAGGGTTTCCTTAAATGTATGCAGTTCTACAATTTAGTCTGCCCCATACAACTAACTATATATCAGTTACTTTGTAGTTATATAAACAAGTGGATGACGGAAAATCAAAATACGACCCTTCATATGAAAGATCTTGTTAACCAAATACTTTCACCTTTGTCCAAATGAACTGCAAACGGAAAATGCCCAAGGCGATCACTCAAATGAAAAACCTCGTAATGATTTCAGCGGGGAGTATAGAGAAGACTTTGTTCGACCCCAAAAACTATCCGGATTACTGAGATATGTTGCATTTCAATTTAAATATATTTAATATAATTCCTTCTACATGTAGAAACACATTTTTATGTCAGAAAGTTGAATCATATGATAACCTGTGCATGAACTTCATAAATATCCTTTTACTAAACAGTTAATTGATATAATTACATTTAGTTTCATTCACATTTCAGCTTTTCGCTTGTGAAACACAATAAATAGTTGTTTATCTCTAATTGTTTTAATTATCATTTTGAATTGTATTTATTTGTACGCATCATTGTATTTTGTCAAATTGACACTGATAGTGACGGTGTAAAGGGCACCCTTAACGAAAACAAAATTCATCTGGCAAGGGCATTACGTTTACTTGAAATGTTTTTGCGAATGTATAAGCATTTCAGAGCTACAGCAAAATATTCGTATATTGACAACTTTTATTACAATTAAGGACATGTTCTTTTTTGGCAGACACTCTTCAATTAACGATAGATTGGTTTAAGAATTTGGACGCCTTTTTTGAACTATGGTATTGATATACAGCCAAAGGACTGACGCCAGAGAGTATTGCTCGTAATCTCAGTCACGTATTTTTTCATCTCTTCCATTAAACTGATCACGTACAGATTGCTAGCAGTTGTAAACTTGATTTAAAAGCGTTGCCTGGAGGGCAGAACACTAAATTACCATTGTTTGTTAAAAATGCCGGGATCAAAATTTCTATTGCATATATAAGTATACTCAAATGCTGCAAAATGCTATACAAAGGAAGTTTCAGAGTATGTTAGTTTTAGAAACTTTGTATTTAAGGATTCTATGTTTGCAACTTTTTATCTTAGAAACTTTATACTTCAAGGCCCGGTTGTTGAAAGCCCGATTAGTGCTAATCCTGGGTTAACTCTTAGTAAAACTTATAGGGTTAACCCAGGATTAGCACTAATCGGCCTTTGAACAACCGGGCCCAGGATTTTAACTTTTGATTTATAATGCTTGAATTGTATATTTAGTGACGACCCCGCAAACGTTTAGCTTCTGAAATGTAGTCGCGAACAAATAAGGTATTTGATATTTTTTATTAATTGATACAGAAGTTGCAATCTAAGCGCATTCTAAGACATATCTATGCTCCCATTTCATTTTTTTTATTTATTTATTTTTGCCATAAACCACATGAAGATGTACAATTATCAAGGCATATACATTTAGTGTAATATACAATATATAAGATAGATAACTGATGTTAGAAATGTTTGAAATGGCTATGGCAAGGAAGCCTATATAGAAGCCTGGGGATTATGGGTTATAGGCATCCTAAGAATATAGAGTATACAATGTGAATTCGGGTATTGAATATGTAAAAATATTTCAAAGCTTTTTTAACACCTTTGTTTTAAGGGAGTCTTTGGTATTAACCAACACGTCCTTTTGCAGTGCTGCAGATATTTCATTGACACTACTCCAAATAGCAATACATATTAAGTGATACATCAAACATCACGTATCAAACGCCAAGAGCCCAGTTGAGAAAACGACGAGGAGCGGAATTTGTTTGAGTTCGAGATGTTAGATATTTGATCTTGAGCACTCTTTCGAGATTTTAATACAGCGTCTCAAACAACTGGTTTTAGTCTTTAGAGGGAAAATTATCGTGCACAAAACGCTACAGTGTTTCATCTGATTTTCAAATTCGTCTCGGTTGTGATATTTTTACCATGTTTGTTTTGTGCCGATTATTAACGAATTAGAGAAGTTTTGTTCCGTATGCTATAAAAAAATAGTTAGGCCTTACTTATCAGAGAAAATGCTAATGAAGTCGGCGTGTCTTGTGAGTTGCGAGACAAAAACTGCTGGCAGCTTAGTTCTCATATACATAGGATTGTTAATTAGAACAATGTTAAATAAAAAGTAGAATTAAATAGAGTAAAACAAGATAGTATAAAATATAATGAAGTAAGTTAAAATTGTATTCGAACATAGTTCAGACGGTCTCCCTTGTATGCCAAGAAGTTTTGAGATTTCTTTGGGTGTACTCACATACGCCCAGTCTTGTTATTTGGCCTCACTTGCATGCGGATCGAATGGGCACGTGTAACACTTGGTGTCCCTCAGGGCACTGTCCTTGCCCCAGCTAAGTTGTGAGCTCAAAAAATTGCCTGTTTGCTGACGACTGTACCAAATTCAGCCAAGTATGCCTATTTTAATGAACCTATTCCTGTCCTAGATTTCTGGCTTTTCGTACGATAGTTTCGAGAGGGTTTGTCCTTCGCGAAGGCTCTAAGCATTAGTTGCACAAATTATTAACTGTATCTGTCAACAGGGGCAGATCCAGAAATTTCGGAAAGGGGGGCCGAAGCCGCAATTCTGGAAGGGGGGCGGGGGTAGCGAAATGGCATCTGTGCTCCAAAACACAGTTTT
>JAOEHT020194375.1:0-11290 GCA_025448195.2 Parazoanthus atlanticus | reverse complement strand
CATTCCAGAGCCTGGGGCCAGCGATGGAAAATGCTCTATCTCCATATGTGACAGTCCTAGATCTGGGCAGACAAACAGAGCAACAGACAGACAGAGCAATAGACAGTCAGACAGATGAACAGGCGGACTGAGCGACAAACAGACAGACGGACAGACAAAGAGACGGCCAGATAGATAGACGGACAGACAGATGGAGCAACAGACAGACAAACAGAGCGACAGACAGACAGACAGACAGAGCGAAACTTAAAGGTCCATCTTCAGTTGGGTGACGGACCAACTTCGTATCTCAGTTACTCACCGACATTTGTTCCAAAACAGGGTCCTTGTGTTTTCTGTTCCCAAGCAGGCATGGACTTGAAGTCCCTCTCCCTCAGACCTTCGGGTATTATCTCCTCTTCGTCCTTCTGCTTCATCCATATCTTACTAACACCACCTACGCAACGAATAATTGGCCTATAAGAGTCCCTTGTACAGTTTAGAACACAAAAATATCAATACAAACATCTTAAAGGATGATTTAGCTATTGTCATTCAAGTACACTTTCAGAGTTGTAAAAACAAGCCGGCAAAAGGCAAAATGCACCATTTTTCTAATGCAAATTTTTGCTAGCTCCATTCCCTTGTGGGGGCTAAAAGTCATTACTCAGTTAAATTTGGGCTCATTAATTCAACATAAACATCACTTTTAGCCCCCACGAGGGAATGGATCTAGCAAAAATTGGCATTAGAAAAATGGTGTATTGACCGCCTGCTGCGATATGAACACCGGCTAACAATCTGTCTTGCTAACTTATTATGCGGGTTTTGTTGGCAAACCCGTACAGGTTGTACCGCCTACTTTCACAGGTTGGCCTCCTAATTCAAAACATAATGACAACTCTGATATTTCACTATAACATGCGCCGCATGTCGTATCTTTAAGGCTGTCCAAAAAATATGGACCAATCGGCGACTTTCAACTTAATTGGCACGTGAAGATAACTAAATCGACTAAGTATGCTGATATTCTGCAAAATAATACATGCTAACATTATTAATGACGGCTGCAGAACAGCCAAGGTGAACCTCAGTCCCGAGAGGTACTCCTCAATAAAATTCAGTGTGGGTGTTCAGCGCTCTTCCTTAAACCTTTACCCGTTTTCAAACCAAATTATGGGAATTTCCATACCTTATTTCAAACCTGACGCTAAAAATGTTACCCGTTTTCAGGGCCGCAAAATGTCTTTTATACGGCAAACGGCATATCCCCAAAGTTTTATCCAAAATTGAAAACAATTTCCAATTTCAGACCAAAACGTTAAAGTCTATACCTATCTTCAGACCAAAACTATACCCTTTGGCGCCGCAGCAATTTTCCCTTTCGTAAACGGTCGATGCCATTTGTAACAGTCGATGCCATTTCGAACAAACGTCTCTTGCCGTTTTCACGAAGAAGACAAAGTCGCGATCGCAGAAATACAACTAATACTAACCCTGACCCTAACCTTAACCATAATCCAAACGAAAATTGACTCTAAAAGAAGAAACTAAATAGAAAAAAGAAAACAAATGCTAAATAAAAAACAGATAAAAGAATTAGCGTGTCTTGAAGCCGTGACCACTAGCATTCCAGTCCCATACACTACCACTACGCCAACAACTCGATTCATGTTTTAATGTGTATATATATTACAAATGGCATCGACTGTTGTTTGAAATGGCATCGACTGTTATAAATGGCATCGACCGTTTACGAAAGGGAAAATGGCATCGCGTCCCCTACTCCAAGCACCTTTGATTTCTAACTTTTACTTACTGCTTGAAAAAGTTCTCTGGTTTCTGCGAGTAATCTCCAAACAGTACAAATAAGTTCTTGGTCATGTCAAACTGGAGTTGTGCTGCTCCACCTTCGTTAAAATGGTTCTTCAAGATGATCTGAAACGGTAAGACATCAGCACATCTGTTTTAGTTTGTTGCCGGTTTAGTTTCTTCTTGGTTCAGTTGCAACTCCTGATGTTAAACAACACTTTACTAAGTGTTAATCCTAGCTACAGTTTTTATGCCCTTCCCAATGATTTCTCGAAATGTAAAGTATTTTCTGACAAGTCTAGTTGTTTACGTATACAATACGAAAAAAAGACGTCATGCATACCACGCAAGAAATACTCGTATTTTCCCAATAAAAAACCCCAAGATGGAAGAAAGACAGCCCAAAATTGAGATTTAGGACAGAATCGCTTGGAACTAGTTGACACTATATCAAAAGCCAGGAGTACTTAGATGATAAAACGGTTAAAAAAGTTCAGTCTAAACTGCTGTCATTTCTAGCGTTTGTTTAAAATTCGTCTAGCAACAAAAATCATATTTTCTTTTAGATTAAGCTCTTCACCACCTAAAATATTGTTTTATAGTTACACAAAATGAAAATTACCAGAACGTTCCTTACCGTAAAGTTCCCAAAGTAACGACTCCCCGAAAGTAATGTTATTTTTCGGAGGTAACTAAGGATTTCCCCCTAAAAAGTAACGTAACTTTCCAGAGGTCACAATGGATTCCCGCCCCCTAATTCCTACTATGGATTACTGCCTAAAAGAAACGCAATTTTTCAGAGGTCACAATGGATTTTCTCCTTTATTTCCTTCCGAAATTAACGATTCCCCAAAAGCAGCAACCCCAAAATCTGAAAGTAAGATATTAATACATGTACAGCCCTGAAAGACGAAACAGTTGTAATCGACCCACCTCTTTGTAAATGAATCCATCCAAAGATTCAGCAATCCTCCTCCACAGGTTAGAAAACACGCCATTTGATAAGTTGGTTTCCAAAAACTGAAGCTTGTCTTTTAGGAACAGCATCATATCACACGCTGACGAGGACAGCGCCATAATGATGAACTCCTTCTGGGGCGGTAAACTGTGCCATCTGAAATCACAACATTTGAAAGTATGGAAAGCAAATGTTATATTTTTGAAATGGTAAAAAAATGACAACATGAACAATTTGAGATTTGCAATAGCAGTTTCGTTGTGCAGGTGGTATAATGTACAAGGTACAACATATTTCGCCTTTGCAATTTGACGAGCTTTTCCACCAAACACTGAATAAAGGTTTCAGCTGCTGCTGAATAGGTTTTCAGATGTCAATCAGCAACACTAGTGCTTTGATGGCGTGTCAGTCACAATGCAACACAACCTGTGTGCAGGGTTCAGTTTTTCCGAATTGCACTTCAATTACAACGAACAATTACTTGAAGTCGAAGCATTATTTGGTGCGACAAAATACAGCAAATGTATGAAAACTTAGCACCAAGCCTCGACTTCAAGCTACTGTTCTCATGAACAGTGTTTCGGAAAGGGCTGTTGTTCAAAGCAAATGTAAGCACACCCTGCTATATTTTTGTTAGTAACTCCCAAAAGCATAAATCTTGTACTTGTTTTTAAATGTCTTCATTTCCTAGCTCCGTCCTCTTTTCCCTCATATTTCTCCAGATTTTTCAGTTTACACAACTACAACACAAGAGCAGGTTTCCTCTTCCAAAGGTAAAAAAAAACACTTTCACTTTTTGTGCCGCAAATCTATTCAATTAACTCGCCCTGAACCTTATTGACACTAATAACTTAGAAACCTTTTCCCGCTTGGCATAATTACTTTTAAATAATTACTATTTGATTACTATTAAATTCTTTTACTATAAACTTTTCAGTAATTTTGAACTAGACCAAATTTAGGCCATTTTCTAACACCATAAAAGAATCCAAGATGGCCACCATAATATCCAAGATGACAGATTTATGGCGTCGTGCAACGTCACACAGGCAATTACTAATTAGTTTTGTGATTTCTTACAACTAATCTCATTTATCTGCTTTTATAATAATAACGTTACGGGGGAGGGGAAGGTGTGTATTGTTTCCAACCCTCCCTTAGCTGTGTGAGGTCAGGGAAGCCCGGGCAGATAAGGATAAATCTTTTATTTTCAATGCGTGTTCCAAAAAATAAATGAAATTACAAACCAGTACAGTCCACAAAGAATCTCATTCGCTTTTTCCTGTTAAAGAGCAACTGCAGAAACCAGAGCCAGTTGCAAAGAGCTGCTTGTTTCTGCTTTGGCATTTTATCAGTAAGCTGTCGGTTGATTGAAATAGTCGGCTGATGCGATGTTAAAGTTTTATGATGACTAAAAAACAGCATTTTTCGGAAATTGCCATGTGAAAGAGGAACTGATTACTTAATTCGAAACCTCCCCCTCCCCATATAATAAGCCCATCCAAAACACCTTACAAAATGAATAAGCCGAGGGCTATAAGGGGGATTTTGCGATTTTGTTTGTTTTGTCTGCGTATAGAGGTATTAAAAGAATAAAATATGACGAGACCGTTTACCTTTCCTTCTTATAGGCTTTGCTCTTCACTTTGAAGTTTTGTAAAATATGTTCAACTAAAACCGACAGCATGTGCCTTTTCATCTCCTCCAGCACCCGCACAGCTTTCTCAAACAATGATCCATCAATTGTCAGACTTCCGTCTTTTTCTGGTTTGTCGCCAGTTTCACTGCAGCCGTCAACCTGTTTGGCAGGCTCGTCAAGACAAGCGGCAACGTACTGCTGCCTTTGGTACTCATGCAGCTGAAGAAAAAACTGGAAGGAAGCAAACAGTACTAGGTCAAGTTATGATTACCAGAAAGTACATGTAACCAAAGGCGGTGCCAGAACTAAAAATTTCTCATTGAAGAAACAGTTTAAAAGAGGAAAAAGTTTCAACTGAACTAGTAACATGAATACCATATTGTTCCGAATAAACGAACTGGGCGTTTACAACATTTCTTAAATTAGGAAGGGAAATTATTCGAGTAGAGGCTTTCAGTATTTGGAAGTGGGTGCTAATTCCTAAATAAATCCAAATATTTTGTTTTGACTTTTGTTCTGTTATCACAAAATATTAGTCCAAGCGGTTTTCTCGCTTTATATGTCCTTTATTAACGTGTGGAGCAGGGTTGAAAAAAACAATTTACTATTGTATTACATATAAACAACAGTGACTTGCAGGGATTTCGGCCATTGAAAAGAATCGTATCTAAACACACGTAAAAATACGATAATTCTACGTGCATTAATATCAGCCAATCGGTGATCTTGTGTTACCGTGACAACACCCGCCTTTGCAGTCAGCAGTCGCTTTGCATCGATTGCTCGTTTGTTTGTAGTTTGTATAACTTATCTTCTTGTGTTCAAATGCGATATCTCACACGTTCGCTGCGCTCACTCGTCACTGAGATATCGATTTGAACACTCAAATATAAATCCCATATCTCCACGCGCCCTTGTATTATACTCTATATAATCAAATATCGGTAACTGACTGTGGGGCAAGGTTAATAATAATAATTTAGTATACGACAAAGATACTTTGCGAGTTCTCATTGGTTCTTGAGCGGTCTGGATTCCCCGTAATGCCCACGGGCATCACGGTTTATTGTTATAACCTACGCGCGCGCACAGCTGGATGTGCGAAGTAAAGAAAATTTCCTTTTGCACGGTGTTCTTGTCGTTTTCAGAAAAAATGCGATATAATAAAATATTTATTAACCTCGAACGTTCGGTCTTTACGGAAAATATCAAACTTCGTCTATCGCTCGGTCAATACAGTAAGGCCTCAGTTTGATATTTCTCGTACAGACCTCACTCTGGTTAATAAGTAGTTAATAATCAAATATCGGTAACTGACTGTGATACACAGTACCGTGTGATGCATGGCTGATAAATATAATAATATAACCGAATATCGTTAACTGACTGTGATACGTACAGCCTGATCTGTCCATTCCTGTAATATCTGTACAATGTAAGAGGTAGCATTGATAATGGAACAGTAGTCCAGTGTGACAGGGTTTGTAGACCTCTCCTCCGCCTCAAGCTGCAGCCTGTCAATGAAGTGCTCCAGCAGTTCCAGTTGGACTCCAAGGAACCTCAACTGATGGGACTTTTCTTGTAAACTCCTGTAGCGATCTGTTGGAAGATATTTTTGTCAGCAAATAAACATTAAGGGGGAGCATCCCTTTCGATTTTGAAGATTACATACTCGTTAGTTATTTCAGTTGTGCTGATGCAAGTTACAAGTCAGTATAAAATATATTATGGGTTTTGATTAACAAGGGTTGATATGGTATGTTTTTCATCTATGTATGTAACGCTGACGTTTCGAGCATTAGCCCTTCGTCAGAGCAGACTCGTTTTTCATTTTTGGTTACGATACTATCAGGATAGATAAAATATATTAGCCGGCTTAGCAGCGTTAAAGAATGCGGAAGGAGAAAGAGAGGAGCGAAGAAGAAGAAAGAGAGGGGTGAATGGGAAGAGGGGAAGGGGAGGGAAACGCCTACTGCAAAAGCTGCCCCTTTCTTTTTCTTCTCAGCTTCTTTACCCCTCCCTTTTCAATCCTTTAATGCCACTATACAAGCTAAAATTATATAAAACGGCACAAGGGAGGACACAACTGGGTAAAACCCTACCCTTAAGGCAAAATGTACAGTACCAACCTGTTATGACCATCAACAGTGTAACGAAACTTTCTGCGCATTCAGACGTCTTTGTATCATCCACATTTCCCACTTCCTGGTATTTTTGCTTTAATGCATTTGGTGAACCCAGTATAGACTCAATATTGTCCATGGCATCTGAAATGTAAAATCCTTGATAAGATATAAAATGTCTTATATTCTAAATAGAATTTAGAATAAATAGTATTTACAACCTGCCACTGTGAACATGGATGGGCTTCATTGTCAGTTTCAACAAAACTGTACTGCTGAAAATTGCTAGAAAGCACATGGCAGTAACATTCTCTTTAATAAAACAAAAGTTAAAAGAGGGACTTGCAAAAATGGAAAAATCTTTTTACTACGTTTTGGTGAGTTTAACTACATGTACAATTTGCATACTTCTTCACTGCCAACACCGTTCAAGCTTACCGAGGTTGAAGCAAGGAGAACCAACAAGTTACCAGACTATCTTCACTAACAGAAACACAGTAATTCGTTCACAGGTCTATCCATGCACAGTACTTGCCTATCAACCAAACTTACAGTTCTAAATCACTACTAAAAATGTTTCATTTTTAGGTGAAAAACAATTGAGATTGCACTTTCATAATTGACAGGGTTCGTACACCTCCACACTTTTCAAAACCCTGGACTATTCAGGAGTATTTTTGAGACTTTTCCAGCACTCTTCCAGGAGTATTTTGAAGTCACAGCAAATAGAAGTATAAGGCTTTGCTCGGTTGCAGACAAAACAGAGTTAATGATTCTTGTGAAACATTCAAAACACGAAATGGGAAAATTAATGATTTTAATAATATTCTAAGGAGCTCCATTTGATTTTATATACAGTACATTTAAGAAGCATATTATAGATGAGGTCAGAAAACCATTTATAGCTATGAGCACCTGGCAAGCAGGCATCTCCCATATCCAGAGGGGGCATGAGAGATCTCTGCCTGCCAGCTGGTAAGGTATTTATGAAAAAACAAAAGCGGAATACTGAAAACTGTTGCTAATAGAATATTATATTAAGTGCATTAATAGTAAATGAACACGTCACAGAAAAAACACATACACAGATTGGAAAAAATTAAGTTACAGATAAAAGGGCAAAAAAAAAGATTAATTGATCCATTGATAGACTTCCAAAGTTACATTAGGTAATCCGAAATTTGTGGGAGCTAGGGATAGAGTAAAACCCACTGATCAGCAAACCATTAACCCCCTCCTAATAAATGTCTAACTTTCTAGTCAACTACTAACCCTGGAGCTGTTACAGTATTTTCTATGTCAGTGGAATAAGAACAACTCACACTTTTTCTCCAGTTCCAGCCATTGGTTCAGACACTGTGGTTGGGTTAACACCCTCAAACAGCTGTGATCATACGAACTGTAGTGATAAAGTGTGTGGAGCTCCTTATCAAACAGCAAGGTTTCATCCACAAAATGAGAGAACATTGTCTCGTCACCCAATAGCTCTGGAACAGAGCTTTCCATCTTCTCTATCACTACCATTAGCAGTCCATATATAAACTCCGACTGCAAGTGAAAAATCAAGGGAGGA
Source organism: Parazoanthus atlanticus (assembly GCA_025448195.2). Classification (NCBI taxonomy): domain Eukaryota; kingdom Metazoa; phylum Cnidaria; class Anthozoa; order Zoantharia; family Parazoanthidae; genus Parazoanthus; species Parazoanthus atlanticus. Next base: position 3,206 of record JAOEHT020194375.1, on the reverse strand, counting down.
AGTTAATCTTTTTAAAAACAAACTCCATGTTTTCAGCCCAGCCAATTTTTGGGACACCTACATGTAGCAGTTTCATGAACAAAAGATGTTATTGGATAATCACTGCAATAACAATAACCTGCACTTTTACTCAGACTGTCTTTGTTTCTATTCATAAATATTAGAGCCAATCCTCTTCATCATTCAACTAAGCTGCACACTTCTGTGTTGTGGGCATTGCTGAACAGCGAAACAGCAAAACGGGAAATAAAACAATGAAACGGGAAAAAAATAATTTAAAATAATAGTAGTAGTAATAATAATAATAGTAATATATCCACAAATCCACTGAGTAACAAAGTCAACGGAAGTGACGTGAGAACCAGAATCAGGAGAGTTTGTTGTAGATTTCAAAATTGCAGACAGCAAGTTCAAAAACTTGAATTAAAACTTCAAACAAGTGACTCTGGTATGATGGAGAGCCGCCGACTTGCCGCCGTCTTCAAAATGCTCAAACAAGTCTTAAGTTTACCTATAAAACTTCACCACAATCTTGGGAACTACAACAAAGATCTTGTGAGTACAGTTCTCACAACACTTTTGTTGACTGTAAAAGCCGATGTAATTTGGATCTGCAAAGAGCCTGTATTATGAGCTTTTCTACCTGTACTGATTTCTTCTTATGTTTTGAAATTCGTCACTTCTACTTCATACATCGCTCTAATCCTCTAAAATACGTAAAGCTTCAAAGTAAATTCCCAGTATTAAACTATATTTTGTTCTCTAAGGCTATATTTTTAAAATTATCGTGCAGTCAGTTCGGAAAAGTTTGATCTTCATTCCGCACTTTTTCTGGTTTCTTTTAAACTCTGGTCCCATTCTCACGTGATTTTCTAAGTCAAAAGTGAATGATTTTGTACCGAAAGAGCAGGTTTGACTAATAAAATGTTAGACCAAATATAAAATTAATGTGGTTGACCAAAGCAAAAAAAAAGAGATTGCAAAAAACAGTACGGCACAAGATTTGAATGTGGAACGCCTGCACGCAAAACCCAAATGCCACCACTACACTAACCAATCACCTACGTAACACATTTTGTAAAATTTGTTATCTGTCTTGTCTTTGGTCCTAGCGCATGAAAACATGGTTCATTAGTGTAAATTTTAAAATTACTAATGTGTTGGAGATGAGTTAGTGTAGTGGTTAGCATTTGAGCTTTGTGTGCAGGTGACCCAAGTTCAAATCTTGTTCCATACTGTTTTTCTCAATCTTTTTTTTTGTTGGCTTCGGTTAACCAGATTTATTTTTGCTCTTTTATTAGTCAAACCTGCTCTTTTGGTACAAAATTATTCTCTTAGAAAATCGTGTGAGAATGGCACCACAGTTTAAAGGAACCAGGAAAATTGTGGAATGAAGATCAAACTTTTCAGATATGACTGCTCGACAATTTTAGAAATATTAACCTTTGAACAAACTAGAGTTTAATACTGGGAATTTACTTTGACGCTTTCTGTATTTAGGTGGATTAGAGTGATGTACAAAGTAGAAGTGACAAATTTTGAAATAGAAGAAAAAAATACAAGTAGAAAGAACTCCATGAGGCACATCAGGCTCTTTGCAAAACCAATTTTTAATTATAGCAGCTTTACTCAGTGGATTTGTGGGTTTATTATTATTATTAATATTTTAATAGTATTATTAATATTAATATTAATATTATTATTATTATTATTGTTATTTATTTTTTTAAAAAAAATTAATTGTTTTCCTGTTTCACCATTTCACTGTTTCATTTCCCATTTTCCTGTTTCGTTTCGCTGTTTTGCTGACAGTTTAGCAATGCCTGAAATTTATCAACATCTTCTCCACAATAATAATAACAAAAAAAATTAAATGTCGACAAGGGATATTAAGGATTAATTCATGCATTTTTGGCAAAATTCTTACTAATTTTCTGATCCTTAATAATATCATGAGTCATCATTTTTGGGAAAAATTCCATTCAAAGCTTTTTAAAGCTTTCTTAAAAGAAACTGTTTCAGTTTTAGTATCTTTGAAACTCGAACGAACAACACTGGCAGAGTTTGATTTGACATCCAAATATGGAATAAACCATAATTTCACATGTGAAATTACAGTTTAACAGAGAAATCACTGGGTTAAATTATGGAGTAATTTGTCCATAATTGTATAATAATAATAATAATAGTAATACTGGTATTAATTTATTAATAGTAATAATAATAATAATAACAATAATATTTCTTATAACACAGTAGATTTTCCTAAAATGTTCAAAAAGCATAAAAAGCTTTCTAAAACTTTTTCGACAATTTCCGAAGGTTTCTGAAGATTTTTAAAAATTTCTGAAAATTCATGAACATGTATTATATCTCTATAAAAAGAACATCACACGCCATAAAAAATGTTTGATATTAAATGGAAAATTTAATACTTGTATATTCATGCCAATATGTAATTAATGTTCTTTATTCAAGAAACCACTCCCCCTGACACTTACCTTTGCATCTACAGACTGGAACGGTGTCTTATCCAGTATTGGTTGCACAGTGTGTTCAAGGAAATCTCCATGGCTCTTGATCCAGTTCAAAACTTGTGTGAAATACCATTCTGGCTGCAAATAAATGAAAAACATACACATAGCAATCTTAGAAAAGACTGACACAGAGAAAAATCCATCCCAATTTCCAGATCCGGATGTTACTGAATGAAACTATTAGCAAATGGACAGTAATTGTCAGATATAGAACCTACAAGATGAACCTGGAAAATGACATGCCTTGGATATTTAGATAGCTTTGACAAAAACAAATATAGAACATTTCTTGATGGCTTCATTTATAACCTTAGTTACAGTAATGAACCAAATTTTATTGCACTTGCACAAGTCTTGCTAAGATTGATCAGCTTTGGATAAAAGTCTCACTTCATACAATTTGTTGCAGTGATACACATACACATTGTACAGTTTCTTAGTTCCATTGAAATTATAACTACTAACAATATAAGTTCAAACATGTATAAAATGAATAAATGAATAAATATAGAAAATATATGAAATGTATACATTTTAGTGTGGACATTTTGTTTGGAATAATTTTATGTACATACATGTACATTTTGTGTATTATGGTTTTGTTAAAGGGACCACTTCCATTAATTAAAATTGCTGAGCAGACCCTGTGCAGCTCAAACTCTACAGTGC
>JAOEHT020194308.1:0-11290 GCA_025448195.2 Parazoanthus atlanticus | reverse complement strand
TTTTAATGCTTAAAAATTTGTAATTAACCCCCCCCCCCCCCCCCCTCCCAGACGTACAAAGCTACGTACGGCCCTGGCACACCTCTCGTCTGCCTGACTCAAAACTGTAATAACCTTGAACTCGTACAGCGTCAAGAAACGTAACCCCTTGCAACAGCGTGCAGTGACACCAGCATCACCAATTCTTTGATTTGAAATTTGGTTTGTTTCTTTGTTAGTGCGGGGTTGATAAACATGAGTTCGAGCGAGCAATATTTTTGCACCGATACGGAAATACGGAAAATAATAGGACTTGCCATGGTATAAGCACAAACCATCTCTCGAGCAAACTCACCGTGATGTTGTCCTGAATTGCAAGAAGTGATTGTTTAGATGACATCCCTTCCATATTCCTGTAGATATTTCCCCTTGCTAATTGTGCTTGAAAACTAAACGGTAGATTAACTGTGACAATGGGGAGAAACGATAAATAAGAAGTATAGCTTGGATCTGCAGAAGCTTGCAGGTACAGGTACAGGTAATCTTTATTTAACTAGGGTTGTCCCTTGCAGATTAGGACTTGCGTGCCATTAACACATTTCGAGATTTTAGGAAAAAAATCCACTGATTATAATTGTGTCACCACTTATACTTGCTCTTATCTTTTATTGGTTACTAGTTATGTGTAATACTAGGTCAGTACAAATATATAAGGGAAACTTTATGATCTTCCAGCTACGCTCCGATTTGATTTGCTCACAGTAGAGCCACGGCAAGAAGAGTAAGTGATAGCGTGCAATAACTGCCCAAAGGGAAACCCAGGATAGTGATTTTGTGAGTAACAGGTAGCTCTTAGCTCCACCTAAAATGTTTACAGAAAAGTGGTTTACATATTTTGTTACGCCCTTTTTAGACTGAATTTGTCAAAACTTGTGCTTCGCCCCAATTTATCCGGCAAATTCATACAATAAAAAACTGTGTAATAGAAGGAGAGGTTGATGTTCATGTCGCTCGCTATACCTCACAAAACCTGAGAGCTGGTGGATTAACAGAAAGAGGAAAAATATAAAGGGAAATTAACATAAAAAACGAGAAATATTAACGTATTTAGTTCTAACTTTGTTGGTCTTCCCATTTCTAATATGTATCTATGACTTGTAGGTACGTATAAATTGCACTTGGGAAAACAACTCTGGATTTGTGTCTATCTGCGATCAGTCTGTTTGTCTCTTTGATTCACGGAATTGTTACCACTTTCTAGGGCTAAAACCGAACGAATTTGAAAAGTCCGGGAATACTAGTTTTCAAAACTGTCAGTTGACAGAGATTTATTTTAATATTTTCCCGTGCATTCCTCTTCTTGTTGTGATACCAGTCGCTTCGATATTACCACACTTTAAACACAAGCGTTTCTTCAAATATTACTGTCCTTTAGCTAACCCGTAACACAGGGACGTAGGACAAGGGGTGGGCAGCCCCCCAACTTAAAGTTGCTTCCTACGTCCCAGTAACAGTTGGCACACGAGTGAACGGATGGCTTAAATGTTGTGTAGAGTGTTTTTAGTATTATATGCTTGACGTTCTAGCCAAATTTTAAAACCTCAGAGTCTCTTACGGATAGTCCAAGTCTTTTTATAAGTTATCGTTATTATAAGATAATACTCCACTGCCACCTGTGGTTGACATTTGCCAGTTGTACATTTAAAGAAATTTAACCAGGGAAGCCTCCTAATATTTAGATTAAAGAGAAAACTCGAAAAAATGTCTTTCAAGTAGTGAGCTTCGAGATAACAGTATATGATTGGTTAGAGCCCGAGTTTGTTGCAACCTGCTCTGATCAACTGAGTAAGTCTTGGTGGGACTGGGATTTTCAGTTTAGGATGCGTTAACTTTATTGTAAGATTCATTTTCGTTGTAAGAACTTTGAAGCTGAGAAAAGGCTGAAATTGAAGAAGTTCTCGACTCCTTACGAGTCAGGCACGCTAACAACTGGGTCATGCCACCATCGTCAATATGAACCAAACATCTATTTGAGAGTGGTGGTTAATTAAATACAAAAAGTAGTAAATTTACAAAACAAATACCCAGATTAGACGGCAATTGCAGAAGATACTCTAACAACGCACAATAGTTTTGAAATTAAAGAGATGTTTGTCCACATCTCTGAAATTCAACTTGGATGAGGTGATATGGTAACAATCTGCTTGGAGGCATGAGTGGCTGATATTATATACTACATCAGTGGAGAAGATCTGTTTACAGGTAACAACTTGCTTGCATGCAAGGGTGGCTGATCTTATATACTAGTCAGTGGAGATGATCTGCTTGCAGGTAACAATCCGCTTGCATGCGAGAATGGCTGATATTATATACTACATTAGTGTAGAGGATCTGCTTGCAGGTTACAACTTGCTAACATGCATGAGTGAATGAAATTGATTCTCAGTGTTATTAATACTGCATCGGTGGATATGATCTGCTTGCAAGTAAAAATCTGCTTGCAGGCATGAGTTGAATAACATCATGTACTACATCAGTGGAAAAGATCTCATCTTCATTTAGTGTTAAGGTGCTTCATCTCTTCTAGGCTTATGCACCAGGATCCATTTGCAGGCATTAATGAGTGACCATTGATTCGTAGTATTAGATACTACATCAGTGGACAGGATCTGCTTGCAGTAAGGAGTGACCAATCATTGATTCTTAGTGTCATATACCACATCAGTGGAAAGAGATCTGCTTGCAGGTAAACATCTTCATGGTCACTGATTCCCAGTGTCATTTACTCCATAAATAGATGTCCGGGCTTCAGACAATTCGTCAGTGGAGACAGCAAAGTCAGAAGAGAGAAGATCGCAAACTAAAATTTATCAGGTAATTCAAATAAGATAAGTTGGTGTTTTAGTTTTTGGAACTATCCTTACTTTTGATATTATTACTAGCCGTGGAAAGGCTTCCTGGAATTTATTTCACTTATACATAAATGAGCTTCTTTGTACTTGAAAATTTTCTTTCAGTTGAAGTAGAATGTTCCAAAACTTAGGGGCAAAAACAGAGAGGGTACAATCAGTAGTGCTTTCTCTGTCGTAGATAGCGTTTTTGGCACGTTCCAAATGATTGAACAAGCGGATCGGAAGCCAGTGCGCATGGTTACTGGTCGATGTATTAGTTCAGTCAGATACCATATTTTGTTGGCTATTTTTACTCTTTCTTTTTACCCAGCTGCTTCCGAAACCAGTGGCTGTGAAGCAAAAGAAAAGTTTCCATTATCGCTACATAACCAGTAGTTGATGTTAAAAGAGTATTTAGGACAAAATATACAAAAAACTCAGTACTTGTAATGCTATTTACCTCTGAATCTAATTCAACTGAGCCAGTTTCACGGAAGGGGTGTCTCAGCGTGTAGTGGAACAACACAGTATATCACGCCGGCCAGAACATTTCCCACGAACCCAGCTGACGATGTAAGTCAACTCCATTTCTGTTTCATTTCATATAACCGAGAGACTTGGCCTTAGCCCATTTCACATTTTTTGTCTGTGCTTCTGAACTTTAAAAGAGGCTTAGTAACATGTCAAGTTGTCCATGGTCGGTTGCTGTTTTATACGAAAAAGTTGGGTAACCCCAGAGTTATTATTTTATTGCAGTCACATAGCAAGGCGAAACGATTTTAAATCGTTTAGAAATATTTGTTTCTAAAAGCCAAACCTATTCCACAAAGTTAATTGGAAAAATGTTTAAAGGTTGTCCTTGTAATACTGGCCAATATATCTAAGCAACGGGACAAGGAATGGGCGTCAGCGTATACTTAGTTTTGTGTAAAATACCTTTGAATGAAAAACAGTTTGTTTTTGGGCGCCCTGCAGATATATCAGATATCCACTGAGTTTGATTAAAAAACAAAGGAATAAAAAGGGTTGGAGCCACCTTAATTATTCAATGACACAGAGAATGGAAAAATGGTTGGAGCCACCATTAATAGATTCCAAATCCACTTTCTGTTGACGCAAACTGCACCTATTCAGTTTATCTTTTCAGCTCAAAAAGAAGGAAGGTTAACAACCGCGAACAACAGTGGTCTCTGCTTTTTAAAGGTAAGAAATTTGAAAAAGCGATCATTTTTGCGCTCAAAAAAAGAAGGGATATTTTTCTAAAATAGAAACCTAATCTAAGAAAAACAATACCGGTAATTAAAAATAAATAGGATATGAGAAATGATATTCGCAGTATCTAGTAATTGTAATTTAAGCAGTTGCAAATAATTGCCTCAAAATGTTTTTCAGACTTAACGGGTTTCGAACTCATGTCTTCTGCGATGCCGGGGCAAATGCTTTGACCACTGAGCTATGAAGCCATTTATGGCAGGCAGGTCAACTGTGAGTCCTCAGTGGCTAGAGCATCTGCCCCGATATCGCAGAGGTCATGGGTTCTAATCCAACCTGAAGCCCAATTTTTTTTCAGGCAAATACTTGTAACTGCTCAATTTGCAATATACCAGAAACTGCGAAGATCATTTCTCATATCCATTCCTTATCGCAGTTCATATATGAATGTATTTCATATATCCTCATTCATAAAGAACAATGAAATCAATAGTTGAAACTATAACAATAACTGATTGTGATAACGGTAATGTTAATAAAGTGATTTATGCTAATGGTAACAATTAAGAAAACTTATGACAAAGTTAGTCATGCAAAAAAGCCAGTGACCTCAATGATTATGAAAACCGTAAGAAAAACAATAAACAATACGGGCACTTCATATTTGTCTTGTTTGCGAGGGTCTGACCGACGGCTCGGAAAGTCAAACCGCGCGCGTTCAGTTTTTCCGCCAATTGCTCAGCAAATTCTCGCGCTCTTGCCGCCCGGAGCGGCAGAACTGAAGAACTGTATGCCATAAGAATTCAACCAGCCGGGCAAAGCCTACTAATGTAAAATACAAAATCATTTTTGCTTTTAAGGTGCTTTCTGAGAAAAAAAATTGAAAATCAGTAAGCGAATAATCACTTGAACTACATTGCTAACACAGACGTTTTATTCCTTCGTACATCCGCAGATACCGTGTGCCGGCAAGCATGGATTGCTATATAAGGAGTTTTGGAATATTTCTGTTCGTTGCTGTTATCACCGTGGCTGTTGGAAGAAACCTTAAATCGTCCAGCTCGTTATCAACTCTACCGAAAACCGTTTTGAGAGGTCGTCGTGCAAATGGTGGTGAGTGTTAAGTGATAAGTTATCCCGAGTATAAAAGAACTAAACTCACAACAAACGCTGAGATGTAAGTGAAGCAATTTATTATATAGACATGAGTGCCTCTTACTGAAAAATAGACCACTCGTTAACATATTGCATTGTGTTTAGGAATTCTATAGTTCTAAATGGCGCATATCAGTATCCGTACTAGTGAGGATATCGGTTTCCGAAGATTTTCCTAAATTTTCAAAAATTATGAGAGAAAGGTTTGAGTAGCACGAGGCGAACCCGAGTGCTTCTTTAGCTTTTTGAATGCTCTTCCAATTTCCAACGTGTATCCATAAACCAATAAATGCACAGCTACAGCATGGACCATTTATTTTAGAACATTGCCAACTTTTCAGTATTTATAAGAAAACTGTGTAATTGCTCTTAACTGATCTTCGTAGTTCATTTCAATAGCAAAGTTTGGCAACTTAACTTCCATGTCCTGATCCTCACCTCAAATATTACGACTTCATTTTCCATTTGGAAACTTTTTCGAAAGTACTATCTCGGTACTTGATAGCTTCCCGATATACTTTCGTATGTTGCCTCTGCGTATATCGAGACTTAAATGCACGCTTACGCCATACGAAAAGCACACTAAAAACTGCCAACTTTGTTCTAAGAGGATTTGCAAATGTTCTACTAGCTATAGGGTCACATATTTAGTTTCGTATGAGTTTTACGAGTGATGTAAATTCCAGTTTAGCACTCGTGTCCATGCAATAGATAGAAATTAAGGAAGTGTTACCTTTTTAGCTATCATTTATTTTGTTGTTTTAAAACAAGTGTTTGTCTGTTTGGCGCCAGTTCAAAGTCTAAAACAAGAATTTATTAATCAAATATTCTCTTAGCAGCTGCAGTTGAGCCCGATGTTGTTGATTACTTGAGCAATTGTGACTACTTGGTCCGTGGATACAACGTGATCTATGGAAACCCTGTGCTGGTTATCCCTGAGAAAGGCCATGACCCTGGAATATCGCGTATTCCTATCTTCGAAACCGCTTACGAAAAGAAACACAAGTTAAATGCTTTAGGCAAAGAGTGGTTGATCCCCGATGGCACCCAGTGGGAGTACTCGAGCAATTGTGAAGTGTCTATGGGTTTTAAGGAGATGAAGACTGAAGAGGAATACACTTCGAACATGGAAACGTCACTGGGGATATCCGGAGGGTATAAAGGCTTTGAGTTCAAAGCCAACACAGACTATAAGGAGAACACAGAGAAACTGAGTAAAAGCGAGAGCGTTTTCGTGAGTGTTAAGGCACAGTGCAGTCAGTATCAAGGTCATCTGGATGATCAGGTTCCCCCAGCACTGCACCCGGCTTTCATAAAGGCTGCTAGAGATTTGGGAAAAGATCCAAGTGACTCGAGCATGATGCAGTTTTTCAAAGATTTCGGATCTCACTTCATTTTCGACGTAAACATGGGAGCGAAAATGGGCATCGAGAGTGAGTTTACTTCAAAGACGTACCAACAGATGAAGAAAGAAGGCTTTGACGTAGAAGCTTCCGCTAAATTGTCTGGTTTATTCGAAGCAGGCGTTAGATCATCGGAAGGCAAAGAACAACGAGAAAAGTTTGAGAACTATCGCGCAAGCAAAACATCAACTAGTTATGGTGCGAACATGCCTGCAGACGGCGATGCAATGGTATGGGCAAGCAAGTCAAGCAACAACCCTCTTCCAATTTGGATTAATCTCAAACCTATGCATGAGCTCTTCACTGAAAATTATATGAACGATTCCTATAATATTCCCTATGAGATTTTGCAAGGCAAGTTAAAGTCTTTCCTGAGCAGGTATTGCGATCTGATGTACAATGCAGGAGAAGTTGAAAAGTGTAACGAAACAGTTACTTACGATGGTAAGTGAAACAGGAGCCTCCTTAGTGTTTATTGTTTCTATAAAATGGTGTTTTAAATTGGCTTAATTTGTTCTGTTTGTTTTTGTTGTTGTTGTTGTTGTTGTTGTTGTGTTTTCGCCTTGAACTTGCTGACTACCTTCTTCCTGTTTGAGGTGCTACCTTTACGACAATCTCTGTTTACACGGACAAACAAAAACTGTTAAAGTGTTATAGCTTTCAACAAAAATAGTAGTAGCAGTTAATACTGCTAATCTTCTTGTTCATGTTCTTTTTTGTTGCTATCTTTTATATAGTTTACTAATTATGGACATATCCATCCGGCCATATCATGCATGTTTCTAGCTTAATAATCAATCTGTGTTACTAGCTAAGATTTTCTGTTTCTACCTTGGCAAACTGTATAGAATGACTTTCTTAACACTAAAATATATTTTTTCTTTTCTCACCTTATTAAGAACCCACAGTTTCCGTGGCTTTAGAATTTCTGTAACAGTACGTTTTATCATTAACTCTAAATAGATGTGCCGGTATTTCATGAATTTTTCCTAAATTATTTTGAAATTAAGAAAACAATTTTTCCAACTTAAAAATCTTGGCAACTATAGAGAGATTTATGATGATGTCCTTGTTTATATTTTAATAATTATCATAATATAACATAAATCAAAGCTTTAAACAAAATGAGTCATGGCGCAATTAGCACCCACCGAAAATGAGACCTTGATACGTTGAACAATTTTGGAGAAACATCAACATCAACAACAACATCAACATCAACATCAACATCAACATCAACATTAATCTTACGGTCAACTGAAATGATGTAAGAATCGCACTCAGAAAACCTTTGTTGTTTTTTTTGAGATTGTCGCAAACGTTTTGGGCAAAACCTCAATAATTCTTTGAGCATGTTGAAGACGGCGGCAAGTCGGCGGGTTTCTCTTGTCCTAAAATAATTTATTTGCCTTCCAAACGCTCAGAATATATATCCATGAGAGACAAAGTATCCGCAACTTAAAATTATTTTTAAATATGGAAATAACGGATCCAAAAGATGGCTTTAAGTGCAAGATAAGGTTTTTCATTTTCTTCACCGAGAGACAGTAGCAACATTTTTAAACTTTAAAAAGTTTTAATTCAAGTTTTTGAACTTGCCGCCTGCAATTTTGAAATCTACAACGAAACTCTTCTGATTACGGTTTTAACGTCACTTCCGATGACTGTAACATTACAACGATCATGTATACTACCACCATCACCATTACCGTCATCATTACCACTATCACTACTACTACCATTATCAATAACAAAACCTTTACTACTACTACTATTATCATTACCATAATACTACTAGAACTAACACTACTATTATTTCCATCACCATTACTACTACCATTACCACAACCACTATCTTAACTATTACCATTATCATTACGACACTCACTTCTATATTTCTCAATAACTAGACGCTAGTACTGACCAAACGTTGAGGAAAGTATCCAGCCAGACTATGGACGTCCTCTCCCATGCCAGCCAGGAATTGCTTGACACGCGCTATCAAGTTGTTGATCCCATACACTTCCCAGACAGGACCTATTTCTTCAGGGGGTACAACATCCTCATAGGAGAGCCTCTCCAACCCACCAGCAGTCAAGGGCATGATCCTGGCATTTCCAGACTGCAAGTTTTCGCTATAAATTATGATGAAAAATTAGTGACCTCAGATCGACGGTATTATATCCCTGATGGCACAGTGTTTGAGTCATCCGTTGCATGCCGCGTTGACTTTGAGTCAGGTAAAATCCTGTTAAATGTTTTCTTCAAGTTGTTTTAAATTTTTGTTACTTCCGCTATCATTAACATATTGAAATTTTTCCGTTTCTTCTATCCTTTAAGAAGTATTTACTTTGGAACGCTTAAAAACCCATGAATCAAATGAAATTACAAAGTGTGGTCTTTATCTGTAGTGTAGCCATTAGTAATCGTCAATTGTGATCAGCGCTACTGTCGCAGCCGTTGACAAATCTATCAATGCTGTTGCCGCATGCTCTCAGCTAATTAGTTTGTAGCTGTTGTAACTACATGATGCCGTTGTCGTTGACTTTCTAGTTGATGTATTTGTTAACCCTGTCGTCTTGCTTACAAGTCATAATAGAGAGATTTAGCACCATGTATACGTGAAACGTCAAACGGCAGGAACGATTTAGCGACTAAATTTTCTGTTGGTCTAGAATGCATAGCAGTCAATTATTTCTTCGAAAATTCCATTTTTCGGTCCTTTAGCGAAGATAGGGAATGTTATGCAGTCTTAGCAAGCGGTACTGCATATAATTTACTTCATCTTTTCCATTTCTGCCGTTTACCGTTTCACGTATGGATGCGGGGTGCTAATTCTCTCGAATAAGAAGCTTTGCTTTAGTTCTTCATTGATTTACAACTAAATTTCGTTATTGCCATTGCTTGAACTGTACTCCAGAAACAATGAAGACCGAGGAATCAATGGAAAAATCCACGGAGCTTTCCATTAAAGTAAGCGGTGGATATGGTGGACTTTCTTTCAAAGCAAACAGGGACTATCAAGAGAAGATCAACAAGTTGAAGAACAGTGAGAGTGTCTTCGTGAGAAGCCAAGCATCCTGCAGTGTCTACTCTGGTCACCTCAATCAGTACTTTCCTCCTAAATTCTCAGAAGATTTTCTCAAACAGGCTGAGAAAGTAAGATGATCAATGGAATATCAATGTTAGGATTTAATGCAATTAACGGAATGAACAAAAAAAACTAGGCCATATTATAATAGTTATATCTTTTGAAAAATGTGTAAGAGCGTATAAGACAAAACAAGAATTGTATTTGGGTACTTGTCAAAAACCTATACAAGAGGCCGAGAAAGTATGTTGATCAGAGCTCAAGAACCAGAAAGGCAAACGTTAGGAGTTGCTGAAATTAACGGAATGAAAAAAGGCCATTTAACAATAACAGTTTGCCATTGTTAAAAGTTTCAGTTATTTAAAACCACCTGAACAGATTTCGTGCATAATTGTTTTAGTATGGTTCAATTGTCCGTTCTATAAAAGGCTGTAACGTGTTTTTTTGTCCAATAGCTTTTTATTATGTATTCAATAGGTAAAGTAGTAAATCTTTGTTTTTAATTACCCATTTGTTGGACCATTCATCAAAATCTAGCGACTCGATCGTTTATCTCTTAACTTTTACAATTGGAATAACTGGTATTGACAATTGGTATGCGTTGAGTTGCAGTTAGACTTGTATATCTCTATAAATAGTCGATTCACTACACGCAATAGCAATTTTTCAAAACAAGCTTGATTTTAATGTCTGTTGTCTATTGGATGTTTTGAAAGCAACTAAAATTGCTTCTAAAACTTTGTGACTTCAGAGGTTCCAATCTCTGGAACTGAAAATTAGGGAATCTTCTCAGTGTCCAAGGCGTGAGTATCTAGGGGGCCGAGGCCATGTTCCCCAATAAATGTTTGAAAATTTAAGTAGATCGACCCACTGAAATAACTTCTTTATCTTTTTTCCAAAAGTTATCAGCTAATACAACTTATGATAATATGAGAAACCTTCTGGAGGAATTTGGAACTCACTACACCACTGATGTGGTAATGGGTGCTCGTTTTGGCGTCATGAATGAATTCACTAAAAGTGGCTTTGAGGAAGCTGTAGATGAAGGGCTTAACATTGGTGCGAGTGCCAGTTACAGCGGACTGTTTGATGCTGGAGTAAGTTATTCTAAAGACGTACACACCAAAAGTCGTAAGAAGTTCGAGGAAGCACGAAAGGATTACAATACCTACAGCTATGGCTCAAAAATTCCCAAGAGTGGTAATTCAACAACATGGGCTTCTGAATCGAGCCAGACGCCTTTACCCATCACACTGAAAATGACAACGATTGCCGATCTCTTTACAGAGGAGTGGATGTGGAGTAACTATGCAGATCTGTATGAGATAGATTATAAGAAAATCCGGCCCCATCTAATGAAGTTTCTCTTCAGCCACTGTCAGTTGCTGATAGAAAATGAAAAGGTCAAAGACTGCTACTTGAAGTCTCCAGCGAGTCCAGGTAATAACTTTAGACGCCTATGTTTGCGAACTACGAAATCTTCAGCACATGTTGTAGACTAATAAGACGTTAGAATGTGAGTGTCTTTGATAGTCGTGAATGTGAGGAGGCAAAGAGCT
>JAOEHT020194245.1:0-11291 GCA_025448195.2 Parazoanthus atlanticus | reverse complement strand
AGGGAGAGGGAGGAGAGGGAGAGGGAGAGGAAGGAGAGGGAGAGGGAGAGGGAGGAGAGGGAGAGGGAGAGGAAGGAGAGGGAGAGGGAGAGGGAGAATTGCATCAAACAAAGTTACTACAAACGCGTACTGTGTTGCCTTTTGAGCTCCATGGGGGCTTGTTCTTTTCCACTTCTCGCGCATGCTTAGTCCAAAAACTAATTATCGAAAATCCGTAGGAAAAAAACGCGTTCTTTCAGTCAATAATGCATCTTGACCGTCACTGAGGAAAATTCGAAAAGCAAACAAGACAAAACGTGAAAATGAAACAGAACTATATGCCGGTACAAGCATTAACGAACCGAGATTATTCACGGCCTCTGTATCTGAACTTACCCTTGTATAAATATTTTTAGTTCCTTTTCTCTTTTCTTCTTTGCGCGAACATCAGCCATACTACTAACACTGGCACAACGCCAAACGTCCTGATGTTGTTCCTTTTCTCCATCAATTTCTTCGCTTTCTGAGCTGGTTGTTGGTTGCTTGGTCAGTTGAGGTTCCTGTGCTGTGTGCGAAACCTTCACCACGTTTTTGGAAACGTCATTTGCCCGAGATGGCATAAGTGGCAAACCTGACAACAATAAATCCGAAGTGGTGGCAAGATTGACCGAAGAACGTTGAAGTGAAGTAGGATTAAAATCTTCCAATTTGTCGTGTACGCAGTCAAATTGATCTGCAGTTACTTCAGAGCCTCTGTGATGCGTTTCGTTGTCTGAACAATTTCCTCTAACGTTGTATACACCTTTATCATCTATAGTCATACGTGAAAAGAACTCGTTTATTCCCTGTTCCTTGACCTCAATTTCTGTGTGTTCGTTTGTACACTCAGAAGCTTTCTTACCATCTTTCCTTTCCTTAGAATAGCCTGAGAAATCGTTAAGTTCTTCTGTTGCTTCCTTGCTTTTAGTTTCCGTGGCAACGTAAGATTTTCCATCATTTGAATCGTTTCCTATATCTATATCGGCTTCATTTTTGCTTCTTTCACAAACACTTTGTATGTAAGGCTCACTGAAGTCACTTTCGGCCAAAACTCTTTTCCTTCCACAAACAGGAGAGTTGTCAAACACCTGTTTTTGATCATAATCCTCCATCAAGCTTTTCTTGCATGGTAAGTCGCAACCGTTTTTAAGATGATTGTCTAAAACTGGAGTGGAAACTTCTTGCCTTTTTGAAACATTATATTGTTTACCACGATTCACTTGATCAATGCCCTGCATAAATTCGTCACATTCCTCAACATTGTTTGTTTTAGTCGAAGATGATTGAATAACGGAATCGCAATTCAGATTTTCTATTGACGATCTTCTTTGCTCGCTCAGAAAAAGGTTTTCTAATTTGTCAGCTATTTCAGCTGAGCCATCACCTCCATCAGTTGCAACTACGTCTGTGCAGTTGAAAACAGATTCCTCAGTCGACTTACTACGGCTTTTCTTATCAACGCCATCGTCCAACGTCTCACCTAAAGCAAACTGCAAAGGACAGCTAATCTTCTGGTCTTCATGCACACTTTGTGAAGTAGGTGATTCTGGAATGTCGCGTCTTCTCTGTAATGTAAATTCACTGTCTGAATCGTCATTTATTTGTTCATGTGAGAAAAAGAAAGTACTCACTCCCTTAACAGGAGTCTTAAAAGCACTTTCTTCGTTACTGTCAGGTGTATTGCTACTAAGGTCGATATTACTAAGATTCATCTCCCTTCGTTTTGTGAGGTACTCTTCCAGTTTCTCTAGTCCATTCTGTGTCTCCATATCAGCGTAACAGCCAAGGAAACTCCAGTATTCCGTCCAAGGAATTCCCTGGTCGTGTGCCAGTTCTCTAGAATCAGTAACAAGCAGTAAAGAGATTTATAAAATATATTTTCTTCGCTTTGTTCCTTAGATTCCAGTTTCCTGTAACTGGATTTTAAAAAAATACTAGAAATAAAATGAAGAATGCAGCAATCAAATCAATCAAGTCCTATATTCATCCGTGATAAAATTTAAAGTTACAATCCTTATGGGGTCGAGAGCAACTGCGACAGCAACAGTAACAGCAACTGTAACAGTAACAACATTAACAATAACAATAACAGCAACAGTAACAATACAGTAACAGTAACAGCAACAACAACAACAACAACAACAGAAACAATAACAATACAGCAACAACAACAACAACAACAACAACAGTAACAATAACAGTTACAGCAGTTTAACGGCAACAACAAGAAGAAGAACAACAAATACATAAGCAAATACAGCCACAGCAACAAAGTGGAGCAACGTCAATCTTTAGCTTTGAAAACACAATTTGCTCCTATATCGTCTCAAGTATGTCATTCCAAAGTTATAATTTCAAGTCTGTAAATGTAGAAATCTTGAGATTTCAAAACAAGAACATTATTGTGACCTCGAAAAAAATGAGCTGCACTTGAAAGAAAGCTTTTATCTATTTATTTCTCACACACCTTCCAATTCTTTCCAGTCCCCGAGCACAGTCTCTTCTCAAGATATCAGAAAATTTGTTTCTGTACCCTTGAATACGTGGAGGTGTCTTCCATTGTCGATGAAACTCTACTGCCTTTACAAAGAAACATAGTTAACACTAACAATTGAGTTCAAAATATTGTGAAACGCTCACGACAAATGTCTTAACTATTGTAGTTTTTGTGTAAACTAAAGATATTCAACAAGACCATTGCCACCGTTACCAGATAAATCAAAACATTGCGAACAAACTTTTTGCAGGCAGTTTAACTGTTTCCAATATAAGGTGAATGTCGTGTTTTTCCCGTATTCTTGAAACTGCTCAAACGTTATGTAACCCAGTATGAATACATTTAATTGTGGAAAATTCCAGTTGCCGGTATGAACATTCTTATACTTATATGGAGATGCCTGTATTTGACAAACACTGGAAGAAGCCTTTGAATGGCTCAACATTTCTGGGAGCAAAAAAGGGTTGCAATGACATTGGAGACATTTGCATAGCTTCTTTCAGTGCTGTGTAAAACGAAGTTTGATTGATTGATTGATTGATTGATTGATTGATTGATTGATTGATTGATTGATTGATTGATAGAACGAATCAAACTTGCTCCTACACAGCACATTTTTCACCCAACAAATGGTTGACCAAATAGTGGCATTATCTGAATGTGGCTTTAAAAACAAAGTTCATGCAGTTGGAGCTTTTACCCCAAGAAAACAAAGGAAATGGCGTTGCCATTAGATCTCTCAAAAGTGCGAGGATTTCGAACTGTCAAACATGTCTGCAGTTTCTAAGTCAATACAACATGGTTCGTACTTTTTAACCTTCTGAAATTCCATGACTTTATCCACGACCCTTAACAGTTTTCCGTGCCTTAATTTTGACCATCTTTTTCTTGGCGATACCAAAAACTATTCTTGATTTCTCCAGTATAGTAGCCAGGTTCAATCAAGATAGGAAATATGTAGTTTCTAGGTTAAATTTCTGTCTTCTTCTCGCTGATAAAAGTAAACTGACCCATGTTTTTATACAGCAATATTCATTTTCGACGACTTCCCATGACCCAAATCAAAATTCCATGACTTTCCTAGCCTGGAAAACAAATTTGTCAAATTCTATGACTTTCCAGGTTTTCTAAAACCCATACGAACCCTCAACAAGTATTATCTTGGAACACAATCAAACACCTTTGTTTTGCCATTGTGTGGAGAATATAGGTATCCAACCGGGGATAAAGCGCAAATCTACCTTGGAAGGCGACATAGGTCCAGCGTAAGCTTTGACCATAACCTGTTGGTCTGCCGGGTTCCCCTTGCCGTTGGAAATCAAAGGGCTTTTGTCCCCACCATGTATCACATCTGGGGACCATGGCTCAGCAATCCTGGGAGGTGTACAATTATCCACTGAGCCAAGAACTGGTACATAAACAGAATCTGGATGGAATCAGATCAGAGGAATTATTACTAATTAACAGGGCTAGATTTGAAGGAAAATTTCTGGTTGTACATGGGGCAACCAAGGGTTCATTTTATGGTCGTCCTTCACAAGTTGAGGTCGTCCCATGAAAATGTCAGTCATATAACCATAATGAGTGCTTTCTAGTCTTTTATTTCCTACAGTAAACATATTTTATTCTATTTTATTGCTTGCTGTGTTGTTTCGTGTAAAAAATTCAAGCCTTGGCAGCCATCATGCACGCCGAAATGAACGAGTGGGCCGCTTGCTCGTTTCATATTCCTTCCGCGTTGCCGACTTCGACTTTTTCTTTTTCGTTGCTGTGGCAGATTTCTACATTGGGCATTTCCCGTTTTACATACATTCACGCCAAAGAAAAAAAGATCGGAAAAAACAAAAACGGGTTTTGAAATATTAGAACATTACTCCAACAACTCTTTCTCATATACATGTAAATGTTGCTAGTAATTTGCACACGACTGATAATTACTGAGCTTTTAAATAAGTATATAAATTAAATAACATTGTATTTTCGATGAAACATGATGAGGAAGTTCATGACATGCAAGTCGTACTTCACGCTCAAAACGCAAACGTGTTGTCGATTTCAAGACAGCATGACGAATGGGGCGACGTCCAAGTCAAAATGATTTTTCGGATTTCTCGAAATTATGTTGCCTCCCGCAGAAAGACGCTTTGCTTAGATTTATTAAAAGTGATTTATGAACATCGCTTTAATAAACACAGTCTAGTCTAACTGAAAAAGACTGAACTCTACGATTTATTTTTTACTGATAACATTGAGATATGCAAACAACAAAATACTCGCGTAGTTTGTTTTCCAAGAAAGTTAGGCAAACTTTAAAGGTGAACACATTTCGTTTTCCATCGATCGAACCAAATTCTCTCGAATGTTACTCGCAACATCTTCTACATAAAACGTTAAACCGATGCCCAAAATCTGATACCGTGACAATTCACAAGTGGCGTGTCAAGTTGCAGTAAACAACCTGATTTTGCTACGTTGCGTCGACTATTTGAACTCGTTTACTGTCTTTACCACTTCAGCGAATCGCTCGCCAAGATCTAATGCACACAATTTCTTCTCCAATACTTTTCCTTGGGGTTTTAGCTGAATACAAAAATACTTTTGACCTTTATCCCGCAGCCGACATCGCGATCGCCTGCTTCTCAAACACCCGCGAACATTTTGACCAATCGGATGCGCTCAACGACAGCCAATTTTGCCCCATTCACAGCCGCAAAATAGAACCTCCCTTCAGTTATTATATTTTCAAGCTATTTACGGAAATATATATATCCCCCATTTTGTGAGGGATATTTCTCATACTCAACAATAATGTCGAGAGAATGATTTTAGTCGTCCAAAGGACGACTAAACTATTATCGCTTGGTTGCTCCACGCAATTTCTAGTCGTCTGAGACGACCGGACGACCGTAAAAATCGAGCGCAGGTATACATTTTCTTCTTGGCGAACTTGTTTTCATTTTTGGCAAAGTTGTTTGCTTTATAACAACACATTATGGGGAACCTGTGAGGAACTTTAACAAAACTCTTAAGGTAGTTGTGGTCCCACCTTAATTTTCTGACATTTTAAAGTGTCACCAAAAGTTATCCCAAGAACGTTTTGAATTTCAAAACTGTTCCACCTTGCTGTGCTAATAACTGGCCTCATTCTGTGTAAAACACAACTGAATATTAAAAAGGTGTGTTTGACGCCTGCTGTAAAGTTTAGTAGCACAGAATTTACAAAAGGTAAGAATCACCTTTAACTGAAGGTCCTTAATAGGGAATGACAGATCTGCATCCTCTGAAGAAACTATCCACTTCATAGAGTTAGTTACACAAGATGAGACAAAAACGGAAAACAAACATTTTAGCGTAGCCAAAATATGATTTATATCCAGAAATAAATTATTCACTTATGGAACATTTCGATGTTTAAACCACATCGTAAGGAGCTAACTGCTGCATGTTTCACAACAGAGTTAAATGTGCACAATGAGAGCGCATAGAAAGACAATGAAAGACTGCTACACACACAAGAATAAGACTACAACAGTTGACTAAGTTTTTGTGATAGAGTACCAGTATTACAACTAGTATTGCAGTACTTACCTTCGAGTAACCTTTTGATTTTCTTCTTGAGTGTTGAAACATTTTCAGAGCACCTCGTGCAGTTTATCTGAAAGATCAAATTGTTGCATTCACAAGGTTCGTACAATTCACAGTTTTGAAAATCTAGGATTTTGCAAGAGTATATTTGAGATTTTTCCAGGAGTTTTCCAGGATAAACAATTATATAACAATATTAACAACAATATCGATATCTTTATTTAGTACTATTTCTTACAGTTTCTTTATTGTTTAGAAATCACACCAAAATAAAAATAGAGGGCCTTTTGCTTAGCCAGAGTCATCAGAAAATTAATGGTTCTAACAGAAATTCAAAACATTCATGTAAAACGGGAAAACAAATTATTTTAGATGTTTTGGAATTTTATTTCTTTTTTCCAAGAGTTTCCAGGAATCAGACTAAAATTCCAAGACTAATCAAGAAGTATCTTGTCCTTCAAGGAACAGTTTTGCAGGAAAACAGAATGCATCCTAACTGGTTGTCAAAAACCCATTGAATTACCATTCATTTTGTTTGTCTTGAAGAGTAGAAATGATTGGTGTTATTCGTTCTAACTTTTGAACCAGTTGTCGAAAAACCCATAAAATGACCATTAATTTCACTTGTCTTGAAGAGTAGAAATTATTCAAGTGTTATTCATTCTAGCTTTTGAACGAGTTGTCAAAAACTCATCTAATAACCATTCATTTTGGTTGTCTTAAAGAGTACAAGTGTTTAATGTTAACCATTATCATTTCCATTTCCCTTGATGGGGAACAGGGATAGGTAATTTCTCAAATTCAACAGTTGTGAATTTTCATAAAACTTGATGTCTGAAAATGTCACAAGCCACTGAACATAAAACTACAGTATGTAGCCAGGTTTACCTGTTCTGGTGTTTCACCATACTTGTTGACACTGTTCTTGTTTGTAAGAGGGTGAGAAACAAGATACTCTACAACTTCAGCATTACCAAATTTGCATGCAAAATGAAGTGGAGTTTCTGAGTTCTGTGGAGCAAGGCAAAACTAGATTAGACTCGGGGTGGAAGTGGAATCAATTGACTTCAGATATTCATGATTCCTACCCATTTTTAATTTGGTAATTCACGATTCATCTACAAATGCTCGAGTCCATGATTCATTATTCTTCCTATAGTAAAAGAACTGATTCATTGGCCATTGCTCTTTGTTCCTTCAATCCATCTCGACTAGAAGGCCCTCAATTCACTTTGATGATTTTGCTCACACTTGAAAGTGGCTCTGGCTGTGCCACTGCTCTATCTCTCCCTCTCATCCAAATAACTTATGTGTATTGCAACAAAATGATCTCTCACTCAGATGTCCACGAATCCGGGATCTTTTTCCCTGGTGTAGAGATGGCCTCATAGGCAACTGTGTTTCAACACTGTGCTGACGAAATGGAAATCACCTAATATTTTCAAATAGTTGTGATCATATCATTCAATAAATTGTTTGCATATAAAAAAGTCTCTCCTCGCAGATAAATTTCCTATGGCTTGTGCACACTTTTACCCAACCCAAAATGAAAAGATACATACAATGAATTCTTGAGCAAAGCAAAATTCTATTTCTTAATCTTTACAGTAAAAGTAACTTATCACTTACCCCCTTGTCTGGTCGATCTGGAGTGTTGAGGTACAAATCAACTAAGAATTGCTTTCTCTTAAAACTGATCACTGATTTTTCTTCCTCTTGTAGAAAATGTTGCCAGAACTCATCACTCTCAAGAGTTTCAATAATCAAATGGCATATCTCCCTTTGGTTGAATTTTGCTGCTACATGCATGGCATTATACCGGAATCCTTCCTGCAATATTACTGGCGTGTCTCCAGAGCTCACAAGATACCTGTATGGGGAAAAGTATTTCTAATGGTGTTAAATTATTGAGAAATATAGGGATAGAAAACAAGAAATATTTAAAAAATAAATACAACTCACTTATTAGTTAAAAAGTTTAAATGAATTATATTTTTTAAAAAATGTTAACATTTTAAAGCAAAATGTCATAAAAATAGGATAAGTAAATGAAGGGGTTGGTGCAAAAATGGCCTAAGTGATGATTTTAGGTGATCTTTCAAAATACTAGGAAATTTCTAGGTTTTTTTTACAAGTACTCCCCTATATTGGCTCTACGGGTATGTGCCGCTATTCAGGGTATAGCTTTTCAGGCCTTTTGGTCAGGAACAGGTTATATAATTAAACTGTTGTGTTTTGTCCGTTTAGTCTGGGACAGGGTATAGACTTTGTATGTTCAGTCAGGGATAGGGTACGAATTTTTGGTGCCTAGTCCAGGACAGGGTATCAAAATTCTACCAAATTCTGGTCAGGAACAGCGTAAGGGTTTGAAGGAGCCAGCGGTGGTACAACTATCAAATACCCCACACTTCATTTTATTTTGATTAGCCTGGCTACGTTAGGGTTAGGGTTAGGATTAGCAAAAATTAAAAAACAGGAACCAAAATTAAAAGACTTGATGAGGAGCACGCATTGGCGCATAGCCACTCTCCTAGGAAAAACTAGAAAAAAAGTAACCAAAATTCAGGATTTGGTGCATAGCATGCATTGACGCATAGCCACTCTCTTAGGAAAAATTAGAAAAAAGGAACCAAAATTAAAGATTTGATGTGGAGCATGCGTTGACGAGTAGCCACTCTCTTAGGAAAAACTAGAAAAAAAGTAACCAAAATTCAGGATTTGGTGCATAGCATGCATTGACGTGTAGCCACTCTCTTAGCAAAAATTAGAAAAAAGGAACCAAAATTAAAGATTTGATGTGGAGCACGCGTTGATGCATAGCCACTCTCTTAGGAAAAACTAGAAAAAAAGTAACCAAAATTCAGGATTTGATGCATAGCACAAGCTAATTTAAAGTGTTTTTTCGGTTGCAGGGTATTCAATAGTTACTCCCCAGCGGCACATACCCACCAAATATTATGGAGGGTACCCCCTGGGGTTTATGAAACAGGTCCGAGAACATTGAAAAATCATCATCTTTGAATGCATTTGTCAGCTAGAGTTGTAAATGGCCTGGCCAGCAAGCATGTAAATGGGCATTAATAGAAAACTTGATCAAATCCGAGCCTCAATGTTTATATTATATAAAAAATTGGTTCTTACAAGAAAAAAGATACCATAGTGTACAGTACTATCTGGGGTACTGATTATGCATATTTATGTAGCTAATTCCTTTATAACACAACAACGAAATCCATAAAGCTTGGCTCATTTACCTTGGATTGCTCTTGATTAGAGACAGAAATTCTTCTACATTTCCTTGCTCAATATTTCTACGAAATTTGGAAAGTTCCTGTGTCTTGGGTGTCTTGAAAGTACTTCCAGGATCCAGAGGTTTTGACACCGGATTCAACGCTGGGATGGACTGCTCACTACTCCTGTACGATGATGCAGCAAACTTCTCTGCCTCGGAGAATGTTTTAAACACCTTGAATCGGGCACTCTTCACTTTCTTAACAGCTTGCAAAGCTTCAGACTTGGCAGCAAAAACAGAAGGGCTTTTCTGGTCGATATTGTCTGGCGGGAAACAGACTCCGTAGAACAGTTGCGGTGATTGATCGTTAAAGCTGGTCGAACTATTAACAAAAGCTGTACTTTTTGAATCAGTTTCGTGATTAGAGAGAGAAGTTGAACTGGAATATTTCTGCAATTCATTTTCGTCTGATGGCCTTACATCGTTACTAGAAGTGGATGTGGACAGACCTCTCCACCTTGCCAGCTTACGTTCAAAGATCTTTCTCGTAGTCGCTGTAATGGCACAAGGTGGGAATCCTGCAGCCTTCAGTTCAGCAGATAATTCTCCGTCAGTTAGCTCTTCTATGCTAACTTTGTTGCAAAGTTTATCCGCCATTTTGCTTCTGTGTGACTGGGTCCCAATCTGCTTAGCCACGGCCACGTGCACGTGCAGCTGTCACATGCACTCAGCAAAAAATATTTTCAACATTTGTTTAGTATTATATTTACTGCAGTTCGATCACTTCAACAAATTTTGTGCAGTTTAATCAGTTTTAAATCATAGTTTTCCTGGTCTTGCGTGTAATTGTGTAAAAAAAAATTCAATTCTTGTCTTGATCAGAAATAAATACAAACTTGCACGAGTTTAATTTCGAATTTGCTAAAAATTTCCTTATTTAATTGACAAAAGTAAAGAGTCATACTTGACTGCTTACTTCATAATCGATGTTAGACCTGTTTTAGACGTTGTACTTCTGTCGAATTTAGTTGAAGCAGTTTTAAGGTCCGATGAACTTAATTTGTCGGAAATTATTTGTTGTTCTCAAAGCATCATGGTTGATCTTAACTTGTGCTTCAGTTGAATTTGGTCAAGTTTGAGCCTCGAGTTCCTGTAAAAGTTGTTCTCACAAAAAGCGTGTAATATTGCTGAGAAGAGGGTAAGACCACCAGAAAACTCAAAATCCAGCAGAAACATTTCTATTATAAACTGTCCCGTGTCCAACCACCGGCTGACTACCCGAGGAAAACCCTCGGTGTCAAGAAACTCTATAATAAACATAATAAAACATTTTACTTTTCTGTAAAGAAATGCTAAAAATATATTCTTACTATTGACTGCCTGATATAGTGAAACATGTTGAACCAGAACACTTTGTCATCGCTTATGTATTGACCAGAAAAGGCTAACAGAAAACAAGATAGTACAATTTGTGGAAAATCAACTTTAACCTGAACGAGCAAAAATGTCTTTAGCCTCTGTAAATTTAAAATCGAGATTTCCGAGCCTCTAAATTCCAATTTTCGTTAGTTCATACTTACACCATGCGGTATATCACGAGGAAAACTCTTGTCTTTCCTCAGGGCTTAATTCGGTTGAATCAACCGGAAACATTTAATGTCCATTGTATTCAATACTAGTGATCAAGTCCTACTCGCATCTCGTGATATGGAACCACTTTTAATTCAGTGTTGTGAGAGGGAGACGATGGAGATGCGGCTAGGCCACGTGCTGAGAATGGAGGCAAACGCCCTGCCTAAAATTGCACTGGGATGGACACTACAAGGGGAAGAGAGGGAGAGCAAGAGAACTTGGCGCAGATTCATGGAGAGAGAGAGAGAGAGAGAGAGAGAGAGAGAGAGAGAGAGAGAGAGAGAGAGAGAGACAGAGACAGATACAGAGACAGAGAGAGAGAGAGAC
>JAOEHT020194244.1:0-19500 GCA_025448195.2 Parazoanthus atlanticus | reverse complement strand
ACCACAGAATCACCAGTTACAACAGAAGACGTAGCGACCGCTACTACGACTGAGGGTGTTGTACAGACCACAGAATCCGCAGCAACCACTGCAGGTGAAACGACCGCTACTACGACTGAGGGTTTTGTACAGACGACAGAATCACCAGTCACCACTGCAGGTGTTGCGACTACTACTACGACAGAGAGTGTTGCACAGACCACAGAATCAGCAGCCACCACCGCAGGTGCAGCGACTATTAATGCGACAGAATTTGTTGTACAGACCACAGAATCACCAGTTACAACAGGAGACGTAGCGACCGCTACTACGACAGAGGGTGTTGTACAGACCACAGAATCACCAGTTACAACAGGAGACGTAGCGACCGCTACTACCACTGAGGGTGTTGTACAGACCACAGAATCACCAGTTACAACAGAAGACGTAGCGACCACTACTACCACTGAGAGTGCTGTACAGACCACAGAATCACCAGTTACAACAGAAGACGTAGCGACCGCTACTACCACTGAGGGTGTTGTACAGACCAGAGAATCACCAGTTACAACAGAAGACGTAGCGACCGCTACTACCACTGAGAGAGCTGTACAGACCACAGAATCACCAGTTACAACAGAAGACGTAGCGACCGCTACTACGACAGAGGGTGTTGTACAGACCACAGAATCACCAGTTACAATAGAAGACGTAGCGACCGCTACTACGACTGTGGGTGTTGTGCAGACCACAGAATCACCAGCCACCACTGCAGGTGTAGCGACTACTACTACGACAGAGAGTGTTGTACAAACCACAGAATCACCAGCCACCACTGCAGGTGTTGCGACGGCTACTACGACAGAGGGTGTTGTACAGACCACAAAATCACCAGCCACCACTGCAGGTGCAGCGACTATTAATGCGACCGAGATTGTTGTGCAGACCACGGAATCACCAGTTACAACAGAAGACGTAGCGACTGCTACTACGACAGAGTGTGTTGTACAGATCCCAGAATCACCAGCCACAACTGCAGGTGTAGCGACTACTACTACGACAAAGAGTGTTGTACAAACCACAGAATCACCAGCCACCACTGCAGGTGTAGCGAATACTACTACGACAAAGAGTGTTGTACAAACCACAGAATCACCAGCCACCACTGTAGGTGTAGCGACTACTACTACGACAGGGGGTGTTGTAGAGACGGCAGAATCACGAGTCACAACAGAAGACGTAACGACTGCTACTACGACGGAGGGTGTTGTGCAGACCACAGAATCCTCAGCCACCACTGCACGTGAAACGAGCGATACTACGACGGAGGGTGTTGTGCAGACCACAGAATCCTCAGCCACCACTGCACGTGAAACGAGCGATACTACGACAGAGAGTGTTGTACAGACCACAGAGTCCCCAGCCACCACAGCAGGTGTAGCGACTACTAATGCGACAGAGGTTGTTGTACAGACCACAGAATCACAAGGTACAACAGAAGACGTAGCGACCGCTACTACGACTGAGGGTGTTATAAAGACCACAGAATCCGCAGCCACCACTTCAGCTGAAACGACCGCTACTAGGACTGAGGGTGTTCTAGAGACCACAGAATCAGCAGCCACCACTGCAGGTGTAGCGACTACTACTACGACAGAGAGTGTTGTACAGACCACAGAATCAGCAGCCACCACTGCAGGTGTAGCTACTACTACTACGACAGAGAGTGTTGTAGAAACCACAGAATCACCAGCCACCACTGCAGGTGTTGCGACCGCTACTGCGACAGAGGGTGTTGTGCAGACCACAGAATCAGCAGCCACCACAGCAGGTGTAGGGACCACTACTACGACTGAAGGTGTTGTACGGACGAAAAGATCACCAGGTACCACTGCAAGTGTAACGACCGCCACTACGACCAAAGGTGTTGTACGGACCACAGAGTCACCAGCCACCACTGCAGGTGTAGCAACTGCTACCACGACTGAGGGTTTTGTACAGATCACAGAATCACCAGCGATCGGTGCAATTGTGAAGACTGGTGCAACAACTGAGGGTGTTGCACAGATCACAGAATCCCCGTCTAGTATTACAACAAAAGTTGAAAGCTTCACAGAAGCAGTCGATATTCTCGGCCAAGAACAATCTACTTCGAGAACTGTCGATACGGATGGTGTAACGAGTGCCAAAACAGCTGACGGTCCCCTCGGGACCACCGAATCACCAGCCACAACTGATGGTGTTGAGATTAGCATCACAAGTGAAAGTCCCGTAAAGATCACAGTGTCTTCAGTAACCAGTGCAGGCGTACAGACTAATATGGCAAGCGACATTCCCGTAAAGACAACAAAACTACCAGCATCCACTGCAAGTGTTACCACTGGGACAACAAGTGAGACCACAAAATCTCAAACAAGCTCTGCAAGTGTGGATATCAACTATACGAGTGACCTCCCCCTAGAGACAATGACAACTGCAGCAACTACTGAAGATATAGAGACAAGCGCAACAAGTAAAGGTCATATGGAAACCACAAAATCCCCTGCCACCAGTGTAAGTGGAACGACCGCGGCAACCCCTGAAGGTGTTGCACAGAGTACAGAATCACCAGCAACCACTGCAGGTGTAGCGACTGCTACTACAACTGAGGATGTTATACAGACCACAGAATCACTAGCCACCACTGCAGGTGTGGCGACCGGTACCACGACCGATGGTGTTGTACAGACCATGGAATCACCAACCACCACTGTTGGTGCGAAGACTAGCGCATCAACTGAGGGTGTTGTACAGACCACAGAATCACCAGTCACCACTGCAGGTGTGAAGACTAGCGCATCGACTGAGGGTGATGTACAGAGCGCAGAATCACCAGCAGCTACATCAGGTGTAGCGACCACTACCACGAATGAGGGTGTTGCACAGACCACAGAATCACCAGCCACCACTGCAGGCGTAGCGATTGCCTCCACAACTAGGGGTGTTGTACAGACCACAGAATCACCAGCCAACACTGCAGGTGTAGTGACCGTTACTACGATTAAGGGTGATGTAGATACAACAGAATCACCGGCAACCACTGCAGGTGTAGCAACCGCTACTACGACTGAGGGTGTTGTAGAGACAACAGAATCACCGGCAACCACTGGAGGTGTAGCGACCGCTATTACGACTGAGGATGTTGTACAGACAACAGGACCACTGGCAACTACCGCAGGTGTAGCGACCGCTACGACTGAGAACGTTGTACAGACCACAGAATCACCAGCCACCACTGCAGATGTGAAGACTAGGGCATCGACTGAGGATGTTGTACAGACCACAGAATCACCAACCACAGCTGCAAGTGTAGTGACTGAAACCATAAGTGAAGTTTCGTTAGAGATCAAGAAATCACCAGCCACTACTACAGGTGTAGAGGCTAGCACTACAAGTGAAGGTCTAGTTGGAACCACAAAAATTTCGACCGCCACAAAAGCGACTAGTGCTTCACTGGTTACCACAAGAGAAGGGCAATTCTTTAGTGAGACTATCGATATTGGTGCTCAGCAAGGCATTACAAGTACGTCGGCGCAACCAACCGTTACTCAAGGTACTGCAGTTTCCACAGATAACGAAGGTACACCTAGCACAAAGAAGACACCTAGCACAAAGAAGATACATGTAACTCTATCCACTACCGATAAAGCTGATTTGGAAACAACTAAAGTGGTTGTTGTTCAATCCACAGGAAGTGCTGATCTGCTAACGACTACGGGCACTAGTGTATCAACAGGTAAGAGTATTGGTTTACCAAGAACAGAAAGTACTAGTTTTCCAACAGAAGAAGAAAGAACTGGTATACCAACAACTGAAAGAACTGGTCTGCCAACAACTGAAAGTGCTGCTTTACCAACAAAATTAATAACTAGTATACCAACAACTGAAAGGATTAATCTACCAACAGAAGAAATAACCGGCGTACCAACAGCTGAAAGAACGGGTCCACTAATAACTGAAAGTACTGCTTTACCAACAAAACAAACAACTGGTATACCACCAAGTGAGAGGACTAACCTACCAACAAAAGCAAAAATTGGCGTGTCAACTGCTGAAACAACTGGTCTACCAACAAAAGAAAACACAGAAGTACCATCAACTGAAATACCGGATGCACCAACCTCTGCACACGCTGGGCTGTCGACAAGTGGAAAGACTCGTGCACCTTCCACCGAAGAAATTGGTCTATCAATTACGGGAATTACTACTGAACCAACAGCTGAAAGTACCAGTCAACCAATCACAGAAATTACCGGCCTACATACCACAGAAGTAATTTTGGGCATGAGTACTGCCTCTACTACTGTAACGAAGATTCCAACTAAAACAGTAAAAGGTTGGTGTACGTTTTGATTTTTTTGGATACGTGACATTTAATTTTGATGATGGTGTCGATTCAACACACAGGTAAACACACACACAAGTATCTAATTATATGCTGAACTTTTCAAAATTGTCCAAGTTTCACTATCTTGAACAAGAAGGCAAAAACGATGCAACTCTTGTTAATGTTACAATAACTTCCTTTTGTCAAATGTGATTGACATGTTTTGAGAGTTTTTATGCTAAATAGGCAACCCTTCTTCCTCAAACCTTTTCCGTGCAAGAGATAACCTTCGCAAAAGATCAAGACCTGCTAAGAACTTTCACCTTAGAAAAGAATCTTTTTCTCTCCGCACCTGTTGTTCCTTGAAGTTTCTTACTGTTATTTACATCTCGCACTTTATAAGTAACATCGCTAGTTAAAAACATTTATTTTTAGATTTGCTTTATTGTGTACTAGTATTCTTCTGTTATTTGTTTCAAAGCTACCTATTTTATGTGTAAACACTACATAAGTGTATTTTCTACTATTTTATTATTATGCTTACTGATTTAAATTATTCATTTCTAAAAAATGCATTTTAAAATTTCAACTCAGTTCCTCCTGCTCCTGCAAAAGTCCAAGTTATCCGTACAGGAGCTGATAGCGTTCGAGTACTGTGGAAACGGATTACAAGCGACTCTTTGATCGGACCCATCTTGGGTTACAGGGTGTATTATCGACTGGCAGCCTTGTCACATTGGAATGTCCAGCTTGCATGTAGTAGCTGCAATTCATTGGACCTGGAAAATCTATTGCCTTTTCAATCTTATCGCTTTCAAGTAGCAGCCTTTTCCGATGCTGGAATTGGCATTCGGAGTCCCACCTTTGCTGTATTGACAGGTAGGTTATAAAAACTGGAGCGGTATGCTTATGCTTGTACTGAAAGCGGAAATTAAACGTTACGATTGGTCGGCCCGATTCACAAACGTCTGTTGCAGTACAACAGATTTTTCGAATGGGGCCGATTTTTGTAATTAATCATTGTGATCTGATTGGCTATGCAAGTACAACAAAAAATATACTAAATGTTTCTCTGGCTAATACAACGTTTTTGTTGTATATGTAATATACTAAAGCCTCGAAATTTGTTGTTTTCGCTAAAATATAATTAACAGTTCAAATTCGGCCCGACAAATCGTAGCGTGTAAATCGTCCCTAACGTGAGACTGATTTCTTCAATAAAATTAGAAATCGGAAAAATTTTACGAATGAAAATATATTATAATCTTTATTATCATTCAAATGAAAAATGTTCTTCTTTTGATTGGTTGAGTGACCATTACTTTACTTCCTAATAATTGCATGCAAAAATAGTTTGCTCATGCGCATTATTTCACATTGTATGTTTGTTTCAAATATTGCTGTGCTCACGCGGAGTCCATGAATTTATCGGTCAACACACGTAGCGCTTAAACGTTACTCCCTTTTCAGAGTTTCCGAAGACGTCCTTGCAAAATTTTTTTGTAAAAAATAGTAAAAACAAAAAAAGGTAAATAATAAAACAATTATCGGTTGTCATAGAATATCGTGATTTTATAAGTCTGGTAAACCAAGTATATTACCTCTGCTCTTTGTTTCCGATATTCTTTAGATACTTAGCGTTTTAAGCCTTTTTGATAAAACCAGAACAGCTATTTATTATAAATCAATTTAGTTCAGGAGGCCTATAATTCAACGGTAATGATTATTGTTTTTGTTTATAAACCTATTCTTTCCACCTCCAACGTGAATGCTAATAATTTAAAACGTGCTCAATTTATCTGATCTTGCACTAATTCAACTTCAAAAACAACGTAAAACCTTCCAAACGTTCTTGTTGTAACTACTTTGAAAACTACTATTCAATCCGTAAAGAGTAAAGTATGCAATATGTTAACCTATTATCCGTCCTTTACAAAGGTATTATTCCCACTACAACCACAAGCAAAGAATGGACAACTGAAGAAGATAGTAAATCACCTACCGTAGCTACAGCTGTAGCAACTGGTACCACGAGTGAAGGTTTTGAGGTTAGTAAGGAAACACCAGCCACCACAGCAAGTGCAGCGACCGGTACCACTAGTGAAGGCGTTGTACAGACCACAGAATCGCCAACCACCATAGCAAGTGTAGCGACCAGTACCACTAGTGAAGGTGTTGTGGTTAGTACGGAATCACCAGCCTCCACGGCAAGTGCAGCGACCGGTACCACGAGTGAAGACGTTACAGTTAAAACGGAATCACCAGCCACCACAGCAGGTGTAGTGACGAGTATCACGAGTGAAAGTGGTGTTGTTAGTACGGAATCGCCAGCCACCACAGCAAAATTTCCACTAGTTCCTCCTGCTCCAGCGCAAGTCCAAGCTATTCGTACAGGAGCTGATAGCATCCGAGTACTGTGGAAACGGATTACAAACGACTCTTTGATCGGAACCATCTTGGGTTACAGGGTGTATTATCGACTGGCAGCCTTGTCACATTGGAATTTCCAGGTTGCCTGTAGCAGCTGCAATTCATTGGACCTGGAAAATCTATTGCCTTTTCAATCTTACCGATTTCAAGTGGCAGCCTTTTCCGATGCTGGAATTGGCATTCGGAGTCCCACCTTTGCTGTATTGTCAGGTAAGTTATAAAAATAGGAGCAGTATGCGGATGCTTGTAAAGCGGGATTTACGCGCTACGATTCGTCGGCCTGATTTTTTATTAAGAAAATGTATAAAATCGGTTGGAAAACTGGCCCGAATCACAAAAATCTGTTGCAGAACATCAAATTTTTGAATCGGGCCGCGACTTTTGTAATTATTCATTAAGCTCCGATGGGTTGTGCTAAAACAACAAAATATCTAAACAAAATTCGTCCTGTTAATAAAACATTTTTGTTATATATGTACTGTACTAAAAGCCCGACATTCGTTATTTTTGCTAAAATCTAATTAAAGAGCTCAAAATCGGGCCGACAAATCGTAGCGTGTGAATCCTCCTGAACGTGAGACTGATTTCTTCAATGAACTTAGAAATCTCTGAACACTGATCTAAAGGTGACATAGAACAAAGCTATTCATAAACGTACAAATAGTTTGAACATTTTTCGTTGCAATTTAGTTACACTACACTTTCTAAGAAGCTTTCCTAAAAGAATTGCTAAATTTCTATGTCCACAGGTGAACAAACCGAAACGTTGGGCAATTTCAGCATTTTATACGTCTTTTTAAATACACAGGATTAAACGTTTTATAATAAAATAATTTTATTTCAGACAGCGTAAAATATACATGTTGTTTTATTGTATATACCATTTCTTTCCACTTCCAACGTGAATACTAATTACTTCACAACGTGTCCAATATATTTGATCTTTAATTTATTTCACTTTGAAACAACTGAAACTCCTCTTACCTTGGTTTTAAAAGAACGTTCTTTTCGTAATAACTTTGACAAAGACTTTCCATTGCGCAAAACATAAAGTATGCGTTAGGTTAACCAATAATACGTCTTTTACGTAGGTATTATTCCCACTACAACCACAAGAAAAGAGTCGACAAGTGTAGAAGTCAGTGACTCAACTACCGTAGCTACAGCTGTAGCGACCGCTACCACGAATGAAGGTGTTGTGGTTAGTACGGAATCACCAGCCACCACAACAAGTGTAGCAACCGGTACAACGAGTGAAGGCGTTGTACAGAGCACAGAATCACCAGCCACCATAGCAAGTGTAGCGACCGGTACCACGAGTGAAGGTGTTGTGGTTAGTACGGAATCACCAGCCTCCACGGTAAGTGCAACGACCGGTACCACTAGTGAAGGCGTTACAGTTAAAACGGAATCACCAGCCACCACAGCAGGTATAGCGTCGAGTATCACGAGTGAAGGTGTTGTGGTTAGTACGGAATCGCCAACCACCACAGCAAGTGTAGCGACCGGTACCACGAGTGAAGGTGTTGTGGTTAGTACGGAATCACCAGCCACCACAGCAGGTATAGCGACCGGTACCGCGAGTGAAGGTGTTGTGGTTAGTACGGAATCACCAGTCACCACAGCAAAAATTGCACTAGTTCCTCCTGCTCCAGCGCAAGTCCAAGCTATTCGTACAGGAGCTGATAGCATTCGAGTACTGTGGAAACGGATTACAAGCGACTCTTTGATAGGAACCATCCTGGGTTACAGGGTGTATTATCGACTGGCAGCCTTGTCACATTGGAATTTCCAGGTTGCCTGTAGCAGCTGCAGCTCATTGGACCTGGAAAATCTATTGCCTTTTAAATCTTATCGCTTTCAAGTGGCAGCCTTTTCCGATGCTGGAATTGGCATTCGGAGTCCCACCTTTGCTGTATTGACAGGTAGGTTATAAGAATAGGAGCGATATGCGCATGCTTGTAAAGCGGGATTACACGCTACGATTCGTCTGCAAGAATTTTATTAAGAAAATGTATAAAATCGGTGGAACATTGGCCCGAATCACAATATCTACACTATACTAAAACCCCGATATTCGTTATTTTTGCTAAAAATCTAATTAACGGCTCAAAATCGGGCCGACAAATTGTAGCGTGTGAATCCTCCTTAACGTGAGACTGATTTCGTCAATGAAACTAGAAATCTCTGAACACTGATTATAAGGGTGACTGAGAACAAACATATCCATTAACGTACAAATAGTTTGAACATTTTTCGTTGCAATTTAGTTACACTACACGTACTATGAGGTTTTCCAAAAGAAAATTTGCTAAAATTCTGTGTTCACAAGATGAACAAACCGAAACGTTGGGGAATTTTAGCATTTTACACGTCTTTTTAAATACACCAGTTTAAACATTTTATCATAAATATTTTTATTTCGGATAGCTTATAATTATGATTGTTGTTTTTTTATAGACACCTTTTCCTTCCACTTCCAACGTGATTACTTCAGAACGTGTCCAAGTTATTTGATCTTGAACTTAATTGACTTTCTTATCTAATATATATCTTATATGTTTCAACGTGTTGGAGCGTACACTCGTCCGAAAAAATTGGTTTTTGTGCTCTGAGCGGGACTCGAACTCACATCTCCCTGGTAACTAGTCAGGCGTGTTATCCACTACACCATCAAGACTCACCATGCTGGCAACATAGCAAATTAATGACGTGTGTTAATTGTTAATTGACTTTGAAATCCCTCTGACAATGATATTAACAAAACGTTGTTGTTGTAATTACTTAGACAAAAACTTTTCATTGCGCAAAACATAAAGTATGCGTCAGGTTAACCAATAATACGTCCTTTACGTAGGTATTATTCCCACTACAACCACAAGGAAAGATGCGACAACTCTAGAAGTCAGTGAGACAGTTACCGTAGCTACAGCTGTAACGACTGGCACCACGAGTGAAGGTGTTGTGGTTAGTACAGAATCATCAGCCACCACAGCAAGTGTAGCGACCGGCACCACGAGTGAAGTTGTTGTGGTCAGTACGGTATCACCAGCCACCACAGCAAGTGTAGCTACCAGTACCACGAGTGAAGGTGATGTCGTTAGAAGGGAATCGCCAGCCACCACAGTAAGTGTAGCGACCGGTACCACTAGTGATGGTGTTGCACAAACCACAGAATCACCAGCTACCACAACAGGTATAGCGACCGGTACCACGAGTGAAAGTGTTGTGGTTAGTACGGAATCACCAGCCACTACAGCAAAATTTCCACTAGTTCCTCCTGCTCCAGCACAAGTCCAAGCTATCCGTACAGGAGCTGCTAGCGTTCGAGTACTGTGGAAACGGATTACAAACGACTCTTTGATCGGACCCATCTTGGGTTACAGGGTGTATTATCGGCTGGCAGCCTTGTCAGATTGGAATTTCCAGCTTGCCTGTAGTAGCTGCAGCTCATTGGTCCTGGAAAATCTATTGCCTTTTCAATCTTATCGCTTTCAAGTGGCAGCCTTTTCCGATGCAGGAATTGGCATTCGGAGTCCCACCTTCGCTGTATTGACAGGTAGGTTATAAAAATAGGAGCGATATGCGCATGCTTGTAAAGCGGGATGTGCACACTATGATTTGTCGGCCCGATTTTTATTAAAAAAATGTATAAAATCGGGTGGAAAATTGGCCCGAATCACAAAAATCTGTTGCAAGGCAACAAATTTTTCGAATCGGGCCGCGATTATTGTAATTATTCATTGAACTCCGATGAGTTATGCTAATACAACAAAATATCTAAAGAAAGTTAGTCTTATTAATAAAACTTTTCCAAAAAAAATAACTTTTATTAAAATTCAATATTCACAAAATAAAGAGACCGAGACGTTGGGAAATCTTAGAATTCTATTCCTCGTTTTAATAACACCAGATTAAACCTGTTGTCATAAAATATTTTTAATTCAGACAGCTTATAATTATGATTGTTGTTTTGTTATAAAAAATATTTTCTTTCCACTTCCAACATGAATACTATTAAGTTAAGCACGTGTCTAAGTTATTTGATCTTGAACTTCTTCGCCCTTAAAACAACTTAAATCCCTCTTGTATTGATTTGAAGAAAACATTTCTGTTGTAAGCACATTGACAAAGCCTGACTATTCCATGTGCAAACTTAAAGTGAGTGTAGCGTTAACCAATAATGCGACCTTTACATAGGTATTATTCCTACTACAACCGCTACAAAAGAGTCCACATCTCTAGAAGTCAGTGACACAGCTACCGTAGCTACAGCTGTAGCAACCGGCACCACAAGTAGAAGCGTTACAGTTATAACGGAATCACCAGCCAGCACAGCAGGTGTAGGGACCAGTACCACGAGTGAAGGTCTCGTGGTTAGTACGGAATCATCAGCTACCACGGCAAGTGTAGCGACCGGTACCGCGAGTGAAGGTGATGTGGTTAGTACGGAATCACCAGCCACCACAGCAGGTGTGGCTTCCAGCACCACGAGTGAAGGTGTTGTGGTTAGTACGGAATCACCAGCCACTACAGCAAATTTTACACTAGTTCCTCCTGCTCCCGCACAAGTCCAAGCTATCCGTACAGGAGCTGCTAGCGTTCGAGTGCTGTGGAAACGGATTAAAAACGACTCTTTGATCGGACCCATCTTGGGTTACAGAGTGTACTATCGACTGGCAGCCTCGTCACATTGGAATTTCCAGCTTGCCTGTAGTAGCTGCAGCTCATTGGACCTGGAAAATCTATTGCCTTTTAAATCTTATCGCTTTCAAGTGGCAGCCTTTTCCGGTGCTGGAATTGGCATTCGGAGTCCCACCTTTGCTGTATTGACAGGTAGGTTATAAAAATAGGAGCGATATGCGCATGCTTGTAAAGCGTGATTACACTCTACGATTCGTCTGCAAGAATTTTATTAAGAAAATGTATAAAAACGGGTGGACAATTGGACCGAATCACAAATATCTGTTGCAGATCAACAAATCTTTTGAATCGGTCCGCGATTTTTGTAATTATGTTTTGAGCTCCGATAGATTATGCTAAAACAAGAAAATATCTAAACAAAATTTGTCTTGTTAATAAAACGTTTTTGTTGCATATGTACTATACTAAAAGCCCTACATTCGTTATTTTTGCTAAAATCTAATTATCGACTCAAAATCGGGCCGACAAATCGTGACGTGGGAATCCTCCTGAACCTGATGCTGATTTCTTAAATGAAATTAGAAATCTCTGAACACCAATCTAAAGGGTGACTGAGAACATCGATATTCACATTTGCTAAACTCTAATTAACGGCTCAAAATTGGACCTACAAATCGTAGCGTGTAAATCTTCTTTAACGTGAGACTGATTTCTTCATATAAAATGAGAAATCTCTGCAAAATGTTACAAATGAAAGGTAGAGTAATCTTTATTATCATTCAATTCAAAAATGTCCTTCATTTGATTGGTTGAGTGACCATTACTTTACTTCCGAATAACTGCCTGAAAATAATACTTTGCTCATGTGCATTATTTCGCACTTTGTGTTTGCTTCAAATATGGCAGTGCCCTTGCGCATTCAAAAAATTTAACGATCAACACACGTCGCGTTTAAACGGTGCTCGCTTTCCAGAAGTTCCGAAGACGTCCAAGCAAATTTAATTGAAAAAAAAAACACAGTAAAAACAAAAAAGGTAAATAACAAAAGAATTATCGGTTGTCATACATTATCGTGATTTTATTAGTCTCGTAAATCAAGTATATTACCTCTGCTCTTTGTTTGCAATATTCTTTAGAGACTTTCAGCGTTTTTTACTTTTAATTTTTAATAACACCAGAGTAGCTATTTATCATAAAATATTTTTTGTTCAGAAGGCTTATAATTCAACAGTATTGATTACTGTTTGGTTTTATAAACCTGTTCTTTCCACTTCCGACGTGAATGCTAATAACTTAAAAACGTGTTCAAGTTATTTGATCTTGCACTAATTCAACTTTAAAAACAACTTAAAACCTTCTTTTATGAATTTTAACGAGACCTTGTTGTAACTACTTTGACAAAGACTATTCAACTCGTAAAAAGTAAAGTATGCAATACGTTAACCTATTTTACGTCCTTTACAAAGGTATTATTCCCACTGCAACCACAACAAAAGAATGGACAACTGTTGAAGATAGTAAATCACCTACCGTAGCTACAGCTGTAGCAACTGGTACCACGAGTGAAGGTTTTGAGGTTAGTAAGGAAACACCAGCCACCACAGCAAGTGCAGCGACCGGTACCACTAGTGAAGGCGTTGTACAGACCACAGAATCGCCAACCACCATAGCAAGTGTAGCGACCAGTACCACTAGTGAAGGTGTTGTGGTTAGTACGGAATCACCAGCCTCCACGGCAAGTGCAGCGACCGGTACCACGAGTGAAGACGTTACAGTTAAAACGGAATCACCAGCCACCACAGCAGGTGTAGTGACGAGTATCACGAGTGAAAGTGGTGTTGTTAGTACGGAATCGCCAGCCACCACAGCAAAATTTCCACTAGTTCCTCCTGCTCCAGCGCAAGTCCAAGCTATTCGTACAGGAGCTGATAGCATCCGAGTACTGTGGAAACGGATTACAAACGACTCTTTGATCGGAACCATCTTGGGTTACAGGGTGTATTATCGACTGGCAGCCTTGTCACATTGGAATTTCCAGGTTGCCTGTAGCAGCTGCAATTCATTGGACCTGGAAAATCTATTGCCTTTTCAATCTTACCGATTTCAAGTGGCAGCCTTTTCCGATGCTGGAATTGGCATTCGGAGTCCCACCTTTGCTGTATTGTCAGGTAAGTTATAAAAATAGGAGCAGTATGCGGATGCTTGTAAAGCGGGATTTACGCGCTACGATTCGTCGGCCTGATTTTTTATTAAGAAAATGTATAAAATCGGTTGGAAAACTGGCCCGAATCACAAAAATCTGTTGCAGAACATCAAATTTTTGAATCGGGCCGCGACTTTTGTAATTATTCATTAAGCTCCGATGGGTTGTGCTAAAACAACAAAATATCTAAACAAAATTCGTCCTGTTAATAAAACATTTTTGTTATATATGTACTGTACTAAAAGCCCGACATTCGTTATTTTTGCTAAAATCTAATTAAAGAGCTCAAAATCGGGCCGACAAATCGTAGCGTGTGAATCCTCCTGAACGTGAGACTGATTTCTTCAATGAACTTAGAAATCTCTGAACACTGATCTAAAGGTGACATAGAACAAAGCTATTCATAAACGTACAAATAGTTTGAACATTTTTCGTTGCAATTTAGTTACACTACACTTTCTAAGAAGCTTTCCTAAAAGAATTGCTAAATTTCTATGTCCACAGGTGAACAAACCGAAACGTTGGGCAATTTCAGCATTTTATACGTCTTTTTAAATACACAGGATTAAACGTTTTATAATAAAATAATTTTATTTCAGACAGCGTAAAATATACATGTTGTTTTATTGTATATACCATTTCTTTCCACTTCCAACGTGAATACTAATTACTTCACAACGTGTCCAATATATTTGATCTTTAATTTATTTCACTTTGAAACAACTGAAACTCCTCTTACCTTGGTTTTAAAAGAACGTTCTTTTCGTAATAACTTTGACAAAGACTTTCCATTGCGCAAAACATAAAGTATGCGTTAGGTTAACCAATAATACGTCTTTTACGTAGGTATTATTCCCACTACAACCACAAGAAAAGAGTCGACAAGTGTAGAAGTCAGTGACTCAACTACCGTAGCTACAGCTGTAGCGAC
This sequence comes from Parazoanthus atlanticus, assembly GCA_025448195.2. NCBI lineage: Eukaryota > Metazoa > Cnidaria > Anthozoa > Zoantharia > Parazoanthidae > Parazoanthus > Parazoanthus atlanticus. The sequence goes on along the minus strand of JAOEHT020194244.1, from coordinate 4,947 downwards.
CGCTACCACGAATGAAGGTGTTGTGGTTAGTACGGAATCACCAGCCACCACAACAAGTGTAGCAACCGGTACAACGAGTGAAGGCGTTGTACAGAGCACAGAATCACCAGCCACCATAGCAAGTGTAGCGACCGGTACCACGAGTGAAGGTGTTGTGGTTAGTACGGAATCACCAGCCTCCACGGTAAGTGCAACGACCGGTACCACTAGTGAAGGCGTTACAGTTAAAACGGAATCACCAGCCACCACAGCAGGTATAGCGTCGAGTATCACGAGTGAAGGTGTTGTGGTTAGTACGGAATCGCCAACCACCACAGCAAGTGTAGCGACCGGTACCACGAGTGAAGGTGTTGTGGTTAGTACGGAATCACCAGCCACCACAGCAGGTATAGCGACCGGTACCGCGAGTGAAGGTGTTGTGGTTAGTACGGAATCACCAGTCACCACAGCAAAAATTGCACTAGTTCCTCCTGCTCCAGCGCAAGTCCAAGCTATTCGTACAGGAGCTGATAGCATTCGAGTACTGTGGAAACGGATTACAAGCGACTCTTTGATAGGAACCATCCTGGGTTACAGGGTGTATTATCGACTGGCAGCCTTGTCACATTGGAATTTCCAGGTTGCCTGTAGCAGCTGCAGCTCATTGGACCTGGAAAATCTATTGCCTTTTAAATCTTATCGCTTTCAAGTGGCAGCCTTTTCCGATGCTGGAATTGGCATTCGGAGTCCCACCTTTGCTGTATTGACAGGTAGGTTATAAAAATAGGAGCGAGATGCGCATGCTTGCAAAGTGGGATTTACACGTTACGATTTTTATTAAGAAAATGTATAAAATCCGTCGGAAAATTGGCCCGAATCACAAAAATCTGTTGTAGTGCGACATATTTTTTGAATTTGATCGCAATTTTGTGTGTTTATTCATTGATCTCCGATGGGTTGGGCTAATAGAAGAAAACTGCTAAACAAAATTTATCTTATTAATAAACGTTCTTGTTGTAATTACATTGGCAAAGAGTATTCAATGGGGAAAACATAATGTATGGGTTAGTTTAACCAATAATGCGTCCTTTACATAGGTATTATTCCCACTGCAACCACAAGAAAAGAGTCGACAACTCTAGAAGTCAGTGACTCAACTACCGTAGCTACAGCTGTAGCGACTGGTACCACAAGAGAAAGTATTGTGGTTAGTACGGAATCACCAGCCGTAACGGCAAAAGTAGCGACTGGCACCACGGGTGAGGGTGTTGTGGTGAGTACGGAATTACTAGCCACCACAGCAGGTGTAGCGACCGGTACCACAAGTGAAGGTGTTGTGGTTAGTACGGAATCACCAGTCGAAACAGCAAGTGTAGCGACCGGTACCACAAGTGAAGGTGTTGTGGTTAGTACGGAATCACCAATCGAAACAGCAAGTGTAGCGACCGGTACCACAAGTGAAGATGTTGTGGTTAGTACGGAATCACCAGTCACCACAGCAAAATTTCCACTAGTTCCTCCTGCTCCAGCACAAGTCCAAGCTATCCGTACAGGAGCTGCAAGCGTTCGAGTACTGTGGAAACGGATTACAAACAACTCTTTGATCGGACCCATCTTGGGTTACAGGGTGTATTATCGTTTGGTAGCCTCGTCACATTGGAATTTCCAGCTTGCCTGTAGTAGCTGCAACTCGTTGGACCTGGTAAATCTATTGCCTTTTAAATCTTATCGCTTTCAAGTGGCAGCCCTTTCCGATGCTGGAATTGGCATTCGGAGTCCCACCTTCGCTGTATTGTCAGGTAGGTTATAAAAATAGGAGCGATATGCGCATGCTTGTAAGGGGGATTTACACGCTACGATATGGCGACCCGATTTTGCTAAGAAAATGTATGAAATCGGGTGGAACTTTTGCCCGAATCACAATAGTCTGTTGCAGTGCAACAGAATTTTTGTATCGGGCCGCTATTTTTGTAATTGTTCATTGAGCCCTTATGGGTTATGCTAATACAACAAAATATCTAAACAAAATTTATCTTGTTAATAAAACCTTTTTGTTGTATATGTAATATACTAAAACCCCGACATTCGTTATTTTTGCCCAAATCGAATTAATGGCTCAAAATCGGGCCGACAAATTATAACCTTTGAATCCTCCTTAACGTGAGACTGATTTCTTCAATGAAATTGGAAATCTCTGAACACTAATCTAAAGGTGACATAGAACAAAGCTATTCATAAACGTACAAATAGTTTGAACATTTTTCGTTCCAATTTAGCTACACTATAGTTACTATGAGGTTTTCCAAAGAAAAATTTTGCTAAAATTCTATGTTCACAAGATGAACAAATCGAAACGCATGGGGAATTTTGGCATAGTTATACGTCTTTTTAAATAAATACACCAGATTAAACGTTTTATCATGAAATATTTTTATTTCAGACAACTTATAATTATGATTGTTGTTTTTCATGGACACCTTTTTTTTCCACTTCCAACGTAAATACTAATTACTTTAGAACGTGTCCAAGATATTTGATCTTGAACTTATTTGACTTTAAAATATCTGAAATTCCTCTTTTTTTGATTTAACAAAACGTTTTTGTCGTAATTTCTTTGACAAAGACTTTTCAATGCGCAAAACATAAAGTATGCGTTAGGTTAACCAATAATACGTCCTTTACGTAGGTATTATTCCCACTACAACCACAAGGAAAGAATCGACAACTCTAGCAGTCAGTGACACAGCTACCGTAGCTACAGCTGTAGCGACTGGTACCACGAGTGAAGGTGGTGTGGTTAGTACGGAATCACCAAACGCCATAGCAAGTGTAGCGACCGGTACCGCGAGTGAAGGTGTTGTGGTTAGTACGGAATTACCAGCCACCACAGCAAGTGTAGCGACCGGTACCACGAAGGAAGGTGATGTGGTTAGTTCGGAATCACCAACCACCACAGCAAGTGTAGCGATCGCTACCACGAGGGAAGGTGATGTTGTTAGTACTGAAACACCAGCCACCACAGCAAGCGAAGGAACCGGCACCAGGGGTAAAGGTGTTGTGGTTAGTACGGAATCGCCAACCACCATTATAGCTGTGAGCAGAGGCATCACAACTGGAGATATTGAGTTTAGCACGGAATCTTCTGCCACCACTGACGGTGCAGTGACTGACACCACAACAACAAGTGGTACGGTTAGCAAAAGTTCCCTATCAACCGTTTCAACAACCAAAGAAACAGAATTGTCTAAAGTTGAAAACTTTACAGAGACAAAAGATGTACAAGGTCAAAAGCGAGCAACCAATGTCCCATTTCCCTCTCCAGCAGTAACAACTGCAAGTGAAAGTGTCATATCTTCAAACACCTCAACTGAGGGTCCAACAACTGGAACGACAAGTGAAACAATCATTGAAATAATGAACCATACCAAAGCACTCACAACAACAAGAGATGCACTGACTGGTGTCCTAACTGATAGTGACGCCTTAAGTACCAAATCACCCGTCACAACTGAAAGTGCTATAACTGAATCTATAACTGAAAGTGTCGTCGTTAGTACCAAAGCACCAGCCACATCTGAAAGTGCTCTGACCGGTACGACAAATGAAAGTGTTGTCTTCACTACCAAATTATCCGCCACGTCTGAAAGTGCAATGACTGAATCAACAACTGAAAGTCCCGCCTTTAGTACTAAAGCAGCCGCTACAACTAAAACTGTTATGAGTGGTACCACAACTAGATCTAAAGACCAAACCACAGCAGAAAGTGATGTGACCAGTACCACAAGTGAAAGTGTCGTGGTCATTAGCGAAGCACCAACCACAACTGAAAGTGTCGCCGTTATTACTAAAGCACCAAACACAACTGAGCCTGCTGTGACCGGTACCGCGAGTGAAACTATCGTCATTAGTACTACAGCACCTTCAACAACTGAAAGTGCTATGACTAGTGCCACAAGTGAAAATGTCACCCTAAGCACTAAAGCACGAACTACGACTGAAAGTGCTGTGACTGGTACAGCAACTGAAAGTGTCGTCGTTAGTACCAGTGCACCCACCACAACTGAAAGTGTCGTCGTTAGTACCGAAGCATCCGCTACAACTGAAAGTGTCGTCGTTAGTACCGAAGTACCCGCCATAAATGAAAGTGTCGTCGTTAGCACCAAAGCACCCGCCATAAATGAAAGTGTCGTCGTTAGTACCGAAGCACCCACCACAACTGAAAGTGTCGTCATTAGCACCGGTGCACCCACGACAACTGAAAGTGTCGTCGTTAGTACCGAAGTACCCGCCATAAATGAAAGTGTCGTCGTTAGTACCGCTGCACCCACCACAACTGAAAGTGTCTTCGTTAGTACCGAAGCACCCACCACAACTGAAAGTGTCGTCGTTAGTACCGAAGCACCCGCCATAAATGAAAGTGTCGTCATTAGCACCGGTGCACCCACGACAACTGAAAGTGTCGACATTAGCACCGGTGCACCCACGACAACTGAAAGTGTCGTCATTAGTACCGAAGCATCCGCCATAAATGAAAGTGTCGTCGTTAGCACCGAAGCACCCACCACAACTGAAAGTGTCGTCGTTAGTTCCGGTGCACCCACCACAACTGAAAGTATCGTCGTTAGTACGGAAGCTCCCGCCACAAATGAAAGTGTCTTCGTTAGTACCGAAGTACCCGCTACAACTGAAAGTGTCGTCCTTAGTACCGAAGCATCCGCTACAACTGAAAGAGTCGTCGTTAGTACCAAAGCACCCGCTACAACTGAAAGTGTCGTCGTTAGCACCGAAGCACCCGCCATAAATGAAAGTGTCGTCGTTAGCACCGAAGCACCCACCACAACTGAAAGTGTCGTCGTTAGTACCAAAGCACCCGCTACAACTGAAAGTGTCTTCGTTAGCACCGAAGCACCCGCCATAAATGAAAGTGTCGTCGTTAGCACCGAAGCACCCACCACAACTGAAAGTGTC
>JAOEHT020194174.1:0-11291 GCA_025448195.2 Parazoanthus atlanticus | reverse complement strand
CATATATTTTTCTTTTTTGCAGCGAGAACCTGCCAATTGCATTTGTTCACGGTCTTGATGAAGCCGAAGAGGGAAGCATTGCTGTGAACATTCTTCCTCTGTTGCTTGCAGCAAATTCTGGGACAACGTCAGACAAGCAAAGCGAAAAGTAAGTGTTAGTTCACCCGACAAATGGAGGAAGTACATGAGGTACATAACTACGATAAAAGGAGGCAAACTAATTTTACTGTTATCATTTCTCTATGTTCAGTGCCCAGAGGTAAGTAACTACGGTAAAACGAGCCTAATAAATTCTGTTGTTCTCCTTTCTCAATGTTCAGTGCTTAGAGGCAAGTATCTACATGAACGGTAAAAACGAGGCTAATTCATCCTGCAGTTCACCTTTCTCAACAATTTTGCTGTTCTTCTTTCTGAATGCTTAGTGCTTAGAGGTACATAACATAATAAATGAAACTAATTTGTTCTGCTGTTTTTCTTTCTAAATAACTCTACTGTTCTCCGTTGTCAATGGTCAGTGCTTAGAGGTAAATAACTATAGTAAATGAAGCTAATTCATTCTGCTGTTCTTCTTTCTCAACAACTCTACTGTTCTCCGTTATCAATGGTCAGTGCTTAGAGTGAAATATCTACAGTAAAACGAAACTAAATAATTCCAGTTCTTCTTTCTCAATTTTAAGTGCTTAGAGGTAAATAACTACAGTAGAACGAAGCTTGCCAATTCTACTGTTCTCCTTTTCAGCGTTCAGTGCTTATAATTACATTTAAGTAGCTACATGAACAGTAAAATGAAGCTAACTAATTTTGCTGTACATGTTCTTCTTTCCCCAAACCCAGTGCTGTTCCAGCCTCCCTAGAATGCCTTGCACCTCATTTCCGTTTGCTGAGGGTGTGTGAACAAAGCCAACATAAGGGGGACCTGGAAGGGATCGATGCACTGCTGGGTAAGTCGTGGGTTATGGAATACTGTTTTAATTTCCTGATGGTTGTGTCGTTATATTGGGCGTAGAAGAAAGTCTAGATGAAAGGAAGGATAAATGAGGTATTGGACTCCTTTGGCTGCACAGTGGTCAAGTGGTTAGCATGTTTAACTTGTAACCCAATGGTTGCGAGCTCGATCCCAGGCCTGACCATTTTGTTGTGACTTTGAGCAAGGCACTCAGCTGTATAAATGAGTACCAGCTTCTGCTGGAGGCTAACCTGCGATGGATTCGTGTCCTGTCCAGGGAAACCGGAAATACGTGCCGGCCTTATCAGCCACTTTTTTTAAGGATCAAGTTTTCTTATTGAGCTTACAAAGAGCGTTTTTTGTAATTGTTCAGTCATTAAAAGGAATAGTGTCTCACTTTTTCCACTGTCAAAAACTAGTCGTTACATTTTCTACTCAAGGTATTTTGTTCGAAACCATTTAATTTATAGACAGAGGAAACCCTTTTAGCAAACGTATGGTTAAAGATCTGTATATTTTGGGGATACATGATGTTGCGTTAGTTAATATGTATCTCTCGGGCTAGCAAGAAACTGACTTCAGCTCTCATAACTGTAATTGTTTCAACAAGGCAGAATTGTGTTTGATTTTATAAAATATTTTATTTTTTATAGTGTTTTTTCTTTGATAGTGCGTTTTGCCAACAGTGGAGGTATGTTGAGTTTATTTAAAGTTATCTATCAGACTTCTCTATAATGAGGTATTTTGTTATAATGCCAGGTTGTCCTCTTGTGGGTTTCAAGCCAGATATATCACAGCAGTTTAGCGCATTAGCCCAGCCCGATAAGGCGATCATCTGCACTGCTCTTTTTCACAGTGTTAACTGGTTCAGAGAGGTAAGACTGATATAATTTAAAACACTGAAAGATCTGAACCCAGGTGAGTCAATGTTTGTAGTTAGTCCTGAGAAGGACTGCTGTTGATTGTAACAGGTGTTTCGACATCTTGTGTGGAAGTCATCTTCCACGCTTCCACACAGGTTGTCGAAACATCAGTTACAACCAACGGCAACAGTCCTTCTCAGGCCTACATTCATCCGGACGGTCAACGAACTACAAACAGTGATGTAATGATTATGCGCTGCTGCGCAAGAGAGTCACTTGCTAACTTATCCTAACGACAAAATTTTCCTTTGAGATCTTTTTATTTGCGTACATAAAAAACGGTTTGGGAAAGTACTTGTTGTTTTCAGCATCACGTGTAGCTTTGCATACAGATTTTGGAAGATTCATCACTATATTAGCTTTCTATAGACACTTACCATTAGAATTAAACACGTTTTGAAACTTAAAATTCCTCTTTCAAGGACAAAATCAGTTATACATATTTAGTACTTATTGGTTGCCGTCGTCCCTTGCGAAGTCACAAGCTGGCAAATGATAAAATTGATTTGTTATCGGAATTACTCTACTGAGACTTTGTCTTCAATGATTGAGTTTGATTGAGGCTAGCTGACAGCCCCAGTTGGTCCAGTCTTTACGGAGTGTTTAGCCGAAAGTTCAAGACTTGCAGGGGTGTTTGTCATTACATGTACCTTACTTCACTTAATTTCTCTATTATTCGTTTTATTACTATTATTATTATTATTATGATTGTTATCGTTATCATTATTATTATTGTTGTTGCTATTGTTATTTTTATTGTTATTGTTGTTTTGTTATCATAACTCTTTACTCTTTACTTTTCTTTGTAAGAGTTTTAGTTAACCTAAACTGTTTTTGATATAGGTTGTGAATGGCTTTTCTACCCAAAACGATGCGGAAATGAGAGGCAAAACAATTTCTAGACTAGAATCAATTACAACTTTACAGAAATTTCTGGAAGGCTGTTTGCAAGGTGAGAAGGAGAGAGAGTTTCCAGAAAGTGGAATCAAAATCAAGTTTTATCGATGAAACTGGAACAAAAAATTGGTTTTAAGGATTTTCAGTTGCCTTGTGTGACGCAAAATACAGCTATGTGTAGTTGAGAAATACGATAAACCACACTTTAGAGAATAGGAATTTAAAAAACAAACAAACATGATTTTCAAAATATTGAAGATTTTCCTTTAAGGATTGGAGGTAGAAAGCGAGACTTACAATTCGTCTCTATTCAGCCCCCCGTTTTTGGTTATAATTCTAAAGTAAGAGCCCATGTTCAAAGAGGTATTAATGCAACTGTATTCAAGAACTCACTGCCCCTAGAAACCATTGCCATATACAATAGTGGTAAATCATTCTTATGTGATTAAAACGCTGTAAATATGGTGGTACATGTAATTCTTCTTTTCCACCTGGAGAAACTGATAACCTGGCTAGCCAGGTTACCTGCTTCTTTTGTTGTTTTTCCCGTTTCATTAGCATGTGAGCTGGGTAACCCTTGCAAGTGGGTAACCACTTTTGCTTGTCAGGGTTACCCGCCTAGCTGGTTTGACTTTTTGTTTGTTCTAGCCATGTAAGCGTTCCAACCCGCTTAGCTGGGTTATCTTTTGATGGCTCAAATTACTCTGTTTGCATTTTTAAATGCCTGCTAACGATTCATTTCCATTAATAGTTGGCAAAGCAAAACACCATAACATTGCAAACATGCAAATAAAGGCACGAGTATTGAAAAATCATACTTGCTGGCAAAACTCTTCCTTTGTCGGCCGCGTTTGTGCAAAAAGCGTTCACCAGAGCGACTGCGAACTGCTAATGATAACTCGCCCAAGTGTCTTAAGTGTCTTAAGTCGACCTCAAGTGCACTTTTAGGTAAGTGTGCTTGGAGTGCACTCGGGATTCTTCTGTGAACCCGCCTATTGAGTTAAAATGTGAAAAATGACATCAGAAATTCGCCTATATACAAGAAGTTCCTTTTCGTTGCTTATTGTTCGCGAATCAAATGCAATTTTCGAATTCACTTTCAGTTTATCCAGGTTTTGAACCTCCTTTGGCAACATTCGATTTTGAGGATTCACCTCCACTGGCAGCCCCGCCTGTTGGAGGAGTGAAGAGAGGGAGGAAGGGTGGGAAGAAAAGGTAAGATATTAAAGCAAAGAAGAAAAGGTAAGATATTAAAGCAACAGTTGGTTTAGAATTGGTTGGCAACCTGTCATTTGATCTATTACAAGGTTGAGAGTGTGAGCAAGGAAACGTTGGTTTATATAACAGTAAACTGAAGTGACGTGAGAACCGTCATCAGAAGAGTTTCATTGTAGATTTCAAAATTTCAGACGGCAAACCTCTCATTGACAAAAATGGAGAGCCTCTAACTGGCTCTTAAATCGCCTTTTAAACCCTTTATTTTGATATTTGGAAAAAAGTTATGTTGCGGCTGCTTTGTCTTTCATGGGTTCTTATTCCGAGCATTTAGAAGCAAATAGACCCGTCGAATTGTTGCTCCATTCAACAATCTCAAACAAGTCTTCACGTTTTGCCTAAAACTTCGGCACAATCTTGAAAACTACTACAAAGATGTTCTGAATACGGCTCTCGCATCACTTCAATCGACTGTCAGCTTACACCAGCTACAGAGATGGAAGTGATAGACGGAATCTGAAGCACAGGATTTCATACAAGTACAAACACTACATAAGTGGATTGGAACGGAGAGTTCTGATCAATATGATCCCAAGTTCATCTCGACTTGGAAACTCTGTTGACACTTTTTTGTTCTTCCCTCTTCTATCCCCTCTTTCATCTTGGCCGCTAGCGTGCATCATACTTTAGTCAGTCCAACTTGTTTACATGTGTATACCATAAGATAAATAATAAACACCCTAGGTGTCTCTGTGTACGACATGTTTCACAGCTGTGCTTCAGCTGATGACCATCTGGTTCAATCTTGGTGTAAACTAGCCTCAGACTCTTGACTCCAGTGTTCGAGGACAGATTTGAATTCACTTCCCAGTTCCTGATCCAAACGTCAGCCCACTGAATCATGCTCTCGGGAAAATAAAAGGTAGAAGAGAGTGGCTGGTGGAAGTTAATAAGACAATTCTCGTCCAAAATTTCAGATCGATGAAGGAATGAAGACATAAATTAATATTAAGAAAATATCTATGTGGACTTAATGTACTAGAATACAGGCTAAAATATTATGGTTTAATAAATGATGGAAATGCTATGTCTTTCATGTTGTAGTAGCTACAGTCTGATAAGCCTAGATGCATACGTGAAATGGGTAGAACTAATTAAGCGTGCTTTCCTCTTTCACGCGTTTGAGAGATAATTGGTAAATCTTGGACATGCGTTGCTTGATTCGTGCATCTCATGCAAGGGTGTTTCGATACTTGTCCCTTTTGTGCTTTGTGACTACCTTTGTTAATTCAATATTCTTTTACAGTTCGAAGAAGAACGACGATTCTATTGAAATGGAAAAGGTAAAGTTATCATACCCTCAGTAAATATTTAAGAGTCATTTGAATTTATTACCATCTGTTTACAATACTTTCTCGCCTCCATGTACAAGTTCAGAAAATCACCCAACCCGAGAAACTAAATGCTGAGGATTTACCAACAGCCACTTCAATATGACAGGATTCGCACTACTTCTGGAAGTCCTTAAGAAACCCCATAGGGAGTTTCGATGTATTCTTCCTCGGTCCCGGAAAAATTATAGAAAATTATCATTTCATATGTTCATGGAAAGCATTTGAAACTGAGTTTTTTGTTAGAACTTAACGTAAGCAACTCAACTTTTACAGAACGTGAGAGGGTGCTCACAAGTGTTTTTGGAAATAAATTTGAGAGAGAAATGTAAACAATCAGTAACACAATTTATTTTCTTTGTATGAAATTTTCAGAAAGACCAAGGGCCAGGGGATCAATGGAGATTTCTGAGCAACAACCCACCCACCCCTCCCCTAAACCTAACCCCAACCTTGACTCTAACCTAAGGGAGGGGTAGGTGGGTAGTTGCCCAGAAACCTACATTGATATCAAGGGGCTTTTACTCCCTGAAAACGGCTTTTAAGAAAGCTTATAATTTTGAAAAATCTTAAAACCCCATTAATTTTTTTTTTGGAAGTTGGCCGCAAAATACCGTGTAAATATCAAACTACCTGTCAAGTCATACACATATATTGAATGATGTATTTTATTATTGTTATTCTTTTTTGCATTTGCAGTGATGTAACTTGTTTTTTGTAATATATTCGTGAATAAACCTAATTTAAGAAAGGTTGCTTTTTAAAAACAAAAAACACGAGACTCATTGACATTCAGCATGAACAATAGCTTCTAATGAACACGTTATTGTTCTGACATAGTTTTTCAGAATATCAATAAGTTTCAGGTTTTATGTTTTACGTTTTTACAGAGCAACCTTTCTTGAATTAGGTGTACATATAAAAGCATGATAAATGTAAAATAAGTATATTTTTTAGTTTTGAAAAACATTTTCCGGAATTTTAACCTCTTAGCTTATTCTGCGGTTGTGTTTGCCGAAAAACGTTCATTTCCCATCAGTGTAGGCTTCTCTATGTACTTTCTCATGAAGTTGTGAATACCCACTGTGTGTAGCTCGATTACTAGGATATGTTGCTTGTCACAAGTTTTCCGATATTCTCCCCGTTTGTAACATTTCAGGACATTGAGAAAGAGAATGATAACGAGACCATGTTGGAAAGCACAGCTGTTGTCAAGGAAAAAGGAAAGGAAAAAGAAAAGGCGACGACGGTCTCAATACATCAGTATCGAGCTTTCCTCAGGTGCGGTACCTCAGAGAACCAGGACATTGCCAACAAATTCTTGACACAGAATGACAAACGAAAACTTGTTCTTTAGTCTTAGACGCATTTTCAGCGATTTTAGAAAATTGAACTTTTCCGGTGTAACATACACCCGGACTCAACGCTCGTGTCCTAGGGCACTTGTCTCAAATTTCCACTTACAAAGCTGCTCAAGGGGCCAGTAACTGCGCATGCAACTTTTTCATAGTCAATGGTACGTGATGTAAACACACATATTACTCTTGGAATAACACGTTTTGACATAATATTCGCTAAAAGGAAAATGCAGAAAGTTTTATAGGCTTTGTAGCCGTCGTTTAATTTCTTACATTTATAATTGCATTTTAAGGACAGGTGGCTAAACAAACCTTGAAGAAGACTTTTAAGTCGAGAACGTTTGGTTCTACTGAAACATTTTAACTCAAAGTCTATAAAACCTTTTGCAACTATATACTTCTAATAAGACAACCGTTCAACTATTCGCTAATTTTTGTTGGATGGAATGAGGAGAACATTACTAAAAACTATACATGAAGATCTAAGCTGAAAAGAATAAAGATTTCAAAGAGCCGCAAGAATCTGCTCTGGATCAAGTTTGACTTACAGCTTATTGCAACTCTTGCTCGGGTTGTATTACAAAAAGGTAACTGAGAAGCAAAACAGAATGCGAGTTTGTTGGCAAGTTAAATTGAGTGCTCACCAGAAAAAAGTAAACAAAAAAGAATCATACGCAGCAATAAGAAACAAGCAAAATTCTTCACATGCAATTTGGTATTTTTAGGATTTAACTGAATGATTTCTGTACTGTTTTGTTGTATTACTTTAGAGAGCTTGATCTCAATGTCTTCACAATCCTGAAGTGTGGTTTGGTTTCTCGGTCTGTGCTCGACTCTGACATGAACACCAAGGTAAGGCCATTCGTTTGTATGTGATACATTGGCACAGAATCAGGGCACTCTACTTGCGAAGGGTTCTGGGAGTAGCCACCCATTTTATATATTTGTAACTTTATGGTATAATCAGTTTACCTAATTATGTTTGTTCATCAACCAGCATCGTAAATTGTAAGAGACACTTAAAAACTTACTTATTTCGTAATCATTTTAACTGTTAGTTTTTCAAACTTTAGCTTCTGTGCTACAAAACTGTAGTAACGTTTACCAAACTATGTTTGTTCATCCACCAGCATCCTCAATTTTAATGAGTCACCTAATAACGTATTCATTTGTAAACTTTTTTACTGTTAGTTTTTCAAATTTTAGCCTCTGTTTGCCAGTGAATAATTTAAGAAAGAGGCACTTAGAACACCCACCTTTTGTTATTATTATTGTTATGATCAACAAAAGTTGATATGGTATGTTTTCACCGAAAACTTACCACATCAACTTTTGTTGATCCTACCACGCGTTAGGTTCCTCGCCGATGCAGAAAACCAGTTATGGACAGTATGCCCTGCACATGTTCTTTAATTAATCTGTATAATACCACACCTACAAAAAAATACTGGCTTTTGATTGGTTGCTTGACTTAATAGCACGTGTGCAAGACCTAAATTGGCACTGTTATCTGGGAACTTTATTTATTTTAGAAATTCGGAAATGATCGAAAATGTTATCGAAGGGTTTTTTCGAAGGTCTTCGGCAACGTTCGGAAAGAGTCGGAAAATCCGCATCGGAAAATCTTCGGAACTCTTCGGAAAATCTTTGGAAAATCTTCAGAAAGTGTTAAAATATGTTTGAAAAGATTTTTGGAGAATTTCGAAACTTTTTGGGAAATCTTAGGAAATGATCGGGAAGTTTGAAAAAGTTGGTATTTTTGTAGCTGTGGTATTAACAGGAAACACCACTTAAGTTGTCGAAGAATTAATAAAATTACCGGTTGTATTTGAGGAAAATGACAATACCACTCGAGCTTCGCACTCGTGGTATTACGCCGTTTTCATCAAATACTCGTATTAATTCGTCTCGAACGGTGGTGTTTCTTACACTAATTTTAAATTATTCTTTGGGACTACGTTTTAATGCAGAAACGCCTCTATTTAATGAAACTGAAGAAATTCATTTGAAAGTGTATTTTACGTATTGAATTAAAGTAGAAGCTTAACAATGTTGTAGAACATACAAATATTTTCGATCTTATCATTTTCAGGAAACCACAATCCTCCAAATTCAACCTCCACAGTTGGAGTTCTTGATAGAAGATTTGTCAAGGAAATTGGAACATTCTTTATCTGCCTCGACCTCAACACGAAGGTGTTTCTTAAAGGTAATGTTCAACCTTTGTGTATTGAAAAATGATCACCATTCATCCTCGCAGATCAGGTTGGATCAACAACAACATATGTGTGAATGTATGGTAGCAAGAGACGAAAACTGAAAAATTTGCATGATGGCACCTAGAAACCTCATTTTTAAAGCCAAAGTAACAGCATGGGAAATATTTCTTGATTAGAAATAACGTGTTGAGAACTTTCCATGTAATGTTGATGGAGAAAATCAAGTATCTTATTTTTTAGAACTAATAGGTTACGAAGCTCTTCAAAAGGGATGTACAAGGCTGTTTAATTTTATACATTTTGTGCACACTGTTTATTTTTTACGCGTGAGTTCAACTGTTTCTGTTGATTAGCTCTTTCATATGCATTTTTAGTTGAAAACCCTTTGTATTTTTCCTGAGTAAAGATGTTTTTAATGACACTTCGATAAAACTAAACAAGCGTCTTCTGTGCTTAAGGTGAAAGCTGACAAGCTCGTAGGCTTCTCCAATCTGGACGGGTATTCATCAAGGGATGTTGCGAAGTTCATTGTTGATCTATTTCCGTCTCTTTGCGACCATTTGGAGGCGACGAGTGCTTTCTTCCAGGTGCGAAATAATGTTTCTAATACATTCGCTGACTCCTTATGTCGATGAGGTATCACAACCTCTCAATGTGCTTATATCCTTTTCGAGTACAGTTTTTGTTTTTGAATGACATTTTTGAAAACACAAGTGGAGGCGTTAAGACTAAGTCTGACGATTGCAAATCCGGGGTCGAACGAGCACAAGAGTCGATAAGAGTTTATGAGAGTTCAAACTCTCACTCTCGTTTGACCGCCAACTCTCGTGCACTCTCATCAACTCTCGAGCGCTCTCATCCACTTTGAATATTTTCAAAATTTCGATGAGAGTTGATGCTAGTTTCACACGTTTGTTACGCGACTCTTTTCAACTCTCATGAACTTTCATCCTCGTTTGACCGCGCATGGAGTTGAACAAAACTCTCATCTAAAGCTGATCACTCAAAACTAAGTTGAAAGCTAACACCTGTTGAAACCTTGAACACGATAAAACAAGGTAACAGAAGCAGTAGAAGTAAAGCGTAAATCTTACGTTGAGAAGCTTTTCTTTTCGATTTACAAAGTTAATATCTTTCTACCAAACCACTACCACATCAAAGGATTAACAGTTACTTTTGAGTAGCGACTAAATAATTAGACTCCTTTGTATCTCTTCTCTTTACAAATAACGCTACGTGTACAAAGGCGTGCGCACATACACAGATACACATACACATACTCTTGCACACAGGCAAGCACGAATACATTCACACATACGTAATAAATACAACTTTGCACTTTGGTATACAGAAGTTCAGTCTCAAAATCTTCCTCTGAGCTGCACTGATGAGTCCTTAAAGACGAAACAGTACTGTCTGCAGATTGAGTACAACATACATATATACATACACACATGTACGCTCACATGCACGTGTTGAGCAGCTGAATTATCAGCTTAGTAAGACATTGAAAGAAAATTTCGTGTAGTTAAATTGTTACTATAACAATTGTTAAATTGTTACTATAACAATTGAAATCTGTGTTAATGCAAACATTTTCACATTCTGCCAAATGCTGTGTTCCTATCCAAGCAACCTGCGTACCATCTCAGACACCGATTCAAGATTATTGTTTTTCATTATTTCAGGCACTTCTTGTTCAAAATGATGGAATCCTAGATGGTCCAGGGAGAGACACGGAGGAGGCGAAGTCAATGGCGTCCTGCTTTTACCTTTTGTTCAATTGTCTGCAGACTTTCTTTTCATGGTACGTAGAGTTGTACAAGACTGTTGAGTTGAAACTCATAAGTAACATTTTCAATATTTGTTCTATTTTTACATCCATTTAAAAACAATCACTGTATATGGTAACCAGTATATTTCTTTTGTTTTTTGCCAAAAAGGTCTGGTTTTGTGGTCAGTGGGAACCGTGACTTGTTGAAAGAGGCCCTAACCACTCTCTCAACCAGAACTAAACTCTCCAGCAGGTCTCAGCCGGGATTCCAAGAACTTGTCAAGTACGATCTAAACACAACCAGATCTTCTTACATTCTTTTCTTAATATATTTTTGAATAAGAACCTTTTTGGTAGAACGTTGAGGTTAAGCAACGGTCAAAATGTAAAAACGTGCTAAGAATATGCCTCAGGCCGAGAGTAAGAAAGGAACATATGTTTCTATAAATTTAGAAAATGGAACAGAGAACAGCTACTAAATATCGGGAGATTAAGATAAGATAAGACGCCTTTATTTAAACAGGGTAATCACTTCAGTCTAGTAAAAAGACTGGTATCAACGTGAGCC
>JAOEHT020194106.1:0-11292 GCA_025448195.2 Parazoanthus atlanticus | reverse complement strand
ACAAGGGCACACTTAATCTGGAGCCACGCTCTGTTGTGTGCACCGTACCTTAATAAGGTTGAAGCATCATAAATAAAATAATTAATTGGTAATCCTATTTATCATTTACATCCCAACACGAAGCTCCCCGAAATAGTGCTCAATCTATTGGTAGGTAACATTTCTTTGCTCCTTGTGATATTGCTCTGGATATTGTTAGGTAATCTTACTTTGTCACATGCATGTCTACGACGATACTGGCCGGAGAAGTGCTCTGGATATTAGGCATCTTTGTCATTTGCATTTAGATAACCTTTGTTTCTGTAGTCTGGCCCTTTCGGCTATATGGTTTAAACTAATATCAACATGGGCCCTAATGTCAATGGTGGTACTCGCCGAAATACCTTACTAGAGCTCTGCATGTTTTGGTTGGTAAGTCTATTTTGTCATGTAGGTGTCTATGATTATATTTGGCGGATTGGTGCTCTCAACATTAGGTGGTAATCTTCTATTTTATTTACGTGTCAAAGATAATACATTATACTAATAACAAATTGATGATAGAAAGATGATAGCCGTCGGGAAAATACTTTGAATGTTAGTAGTTAATCTTAGTTCTTCTTTTATAAGAAAGAGTCGATATAAAGCTCGTTCTCATTGGCTAGAAACTGCTCTCTCTCTGCAGTTCCTTTTGCCAAAACTTCAACACAAAGATATTCTGGGAACTGTTTAGCATGACTTCCTTTGATGATGATGATACTTTTGTTTATTTTAGTCGGGTAATCCCTTCAGTATCGATGAATAAAGATACTGTTATCAATGGGAGCCCCCTCGTAAGAAATACGTAAGTTTTACATGATATTGAATGAAGGATAAAAATGTAAAAAAATTAATCATAATATTAAGGGATATAAATGTAAGAAGGTTAAATTTGACTGTAACGATTTGAGAAAGAACAAAAAGATGACTCTGAAAAAAAGGACAGGGTAGATTCTACCACAAAGAGTCTTTCCTCAGGACCTGGAGAACATCCAAAATGTTCTTTCAAACGAAATAATATGTAGGTTTCCTTTTTGCAGGATTCCCGTAGTAATCCAGACCTTTTTCCTCATTCATTCATCAAAGGCGCTGGGAACGGTATCTGGTGGTCTTTTGTTACCATGACAACTGTCGGGTAAGTGGTTGTTGGATAAAATACACTATTAATAAAAAGGTCAAAATCAATTTTGACGATGTAAAATAATATTATCTAATTCTTCTCACAGATACGGTGACCGCTACCCTACGTCTTATCTGGGTCGAGTCTTTGCAGTCATATGGTTTCTAGTCGGTATCATCATTAACATACTGCTAGTAAGCGCTCTGACGTCATCGATTTCAGTAGAGTTGATCGAAGAAACAATACAACCAAAACCAGGAAAACTTGTTGGCGTAATAAAAAACTCGCCAGGAGACTATTTTGTAAACGTTATGAAGAGACCTGGTGGAACAGGTAAGGCTGGAACTTATCAGGACCGGGGGAGGGGCAGAATTCTACCCCCCCCCCCCCCTCGCCCCTTTTCCCTAAGGGTCTTCTTACATAATGCAGGATGCTACTTCGAGTTACGAGTTCACCTTTTATGACTTTTTCTAAAATCTGTCAGGGAATATTTCTTGTGTAGATTAAATTTATGTAGGTATTCTTGTTGACAAAGGTACCATATTTTTATAGCGCACTTAAGGAAATATATATAAAACGTACATGTTAGGCATTATTTTTTACTCTAGTTAACCTAAAACTAGTTTAATTGATCAAAGCTTTAATTTAATTTGCCAAAAAAAAGGGAAAATAGTAAAAAATGTGCATCATGCGTAAAATGTTTTGAGAATTCAGCAATCACTGTTTTTGTGGGATTTTCTTCCAAGAAACTTCTCATTCTTTGCTATACTTATGCTTCTGTTTATGATTTTGCAGTAATCACCCAACTGATGAGTTACAGCAATGTAATTATTTTTGCCATAGCAAGAATTTTGTTTCTACATTAGCTTGCTCTTTTTGTTTCTTTCAAATCTCTTTTTTACATAACGTTTGTTTTCTTGTTCAGAAAGTGTATTTTTTTCAGGTTTTCGCGTAATATTAGTCATGAAGTAAAGAATTTACTGTGTTTGTTGCTGGTTCTATGGCAACCAGACACGTGCTAAATCACGTCATGTAATTAATGACGTCACGTAATTAAATTACCCAAAATATTCTAACATTAGTTTGTTTGAACACCAATAAATGTTTTTTTACCTAATATTGACTTTCACGAGTCATTTGCAAGAAACTTTTAATAAACACGAATCGTGGTCTTTATGACGGGTCATGCTCAGCCCATTTTCTTCATTTCTCCGCCTCTCATTTTTAGATAATTTTGAATAAAGACAATTATGATTTAGAAAACCTGGGCTACAGTGCATGACATTCTGGTATATATCAGAAATACATAAATTCGTAGCTTTTCGCTAGTTCTGATTGGTTACTGAAACTAGGACTGAATGTCTTATGTTACGTTCGTGGCTCCACGAATCTCAATCACTAGTCACCTCAACTTCCAGGAATGGTTGTTAATAATTTTATCGTTTTTTTAATTAGCTTTACCAGTAATGGGGATATTGATATTAAAGGAAATAATGCAATACAGCAGACAAAGCAAGGAAATATTAACGTTCACCCAACCGACGAACTGATTGATTGAGAGGAATATGAAGAAGTTTTCTTTCTAAAAGAATGTTCATTTTTTTTACGGCAATTATTTAAATAGTTTTATTTAATTGATCAAAAATATAACAGCATCGTCACAAAAGCAGATACGACCATGTCAAGTGACATATTTAGAAACGTTGTGTTTTTTGGAAACCTCAGTGTGGTCATTGGGGTGATATAAAAACTGGTTTTTAGCTTTTAATGTAAGTATATTGTTACTAATCTTGGCATATGAAGAGCAATATTGTGGAGAAACTACAAACAAACCATATTAAGAGTTAGTTTTATGAACAAAATACGGTGGATTTTTGTACATTCTACAACCAGTTGTCTAGAACGTTATGTCGAGCATCATAAGTTTTACTTTTAACCCGTTTTGCCCCAAACATGACATATGACGAGTTGCTATATTCTCCAAACCGTGTCTGTAATTTCCTTGTAGACAGGTTGGGATAATTTTTCTTTTCATCTTAGATAGTTTGTTATGTATGATCAATTGCCATATTGTCGCAACCGAAAAACTGATTTTGCATGGATAATGTAAAGAGAAGATACATGCTGATAAACTGACTGTTTACAGGTGTTGTGTTTGGCAACCTGACGGCGTTAGCACACGGTTTACAGTCGGGACAGGTGGACAGTGTTCTATTAGATATCAACGTGGCAGGATACAGAAGAGATCTGTTCAACGACTCCTGGTGTACGGTTGGTAAAGTGATCAACAGCCGGTTCACATTTGGAGCTGCCATCAGTGAGAACGCTGTCAAACTAGACATGCTCTTTCGCGCGTACTTGAAGAACAATCAGGCAAAGCTCACGCGCTTTGCGCAAATTGTTGGCAAAAGAAACGATACTTCTAGTAAAGAGGTAGGTATGAGGCTCTTTTGTAAAACGATAGCGATTGTCTCTCGAACGATCTGATAAAACTGTCAACTTGATAAAATGGCTAATGATTTTACCTGTACTCTACTTGCAATGATGATACTATAAAACAAAATCATAATACACCTGATTCAGGAAATGCTAACCATTTAAAAAATAACACATTTCTACAGAAAGGAACTGGGGCTAGTTGCTTATTAGTATGTATGTCTTGTAGTTTCTTTGTTTTTAGGGTTCTTTACCATCACGAGATGGCTGCAAGTAATATCAATAATAATAATAATAATAATAATAATAATAAACGATTTGTATAGCGCCTTTTCCCAAGTTCAAAGGTGCTGTTACATGTTGCATAAAAATTTAAAAAGTTAAAATGTAGCACTAATAAAAGATAATAATATCAGCAAATGTTAACTAGTAAAAAAGGCTTGTTTATAAAGACTCGTTTAGTAATGTGATTAGTGCTGATGATATTGTAAATATTTCTTGAATAAGTCGTATATCATCTTGTGGCATACTATGTGATACGAAGCAAAACTCAAAATGAAATTTGCTTTCTATAAAGTAAGACAAGAAAGTTAATTAACAGTTTCTCTGTTAATATCAATTTTGAGGAGTCTTCAGAGACAAAGAAGCCGCAAACTGATGAAGAGTTGCCGGCCAACTCTCTGCTGTGGACCAGTGTGGAGTGTGTGGGGATTTCATTGGGGGTCGGTCTTGTGTGTGGAGTCACCTTTCACCTCTTTTGGAAGAGGAGGAGGGGGAAAGAACTAAAGCAAGGCGATAACAATTCTGGTATGTTTATCTATTAAACAGCTTTGGTGCTATCGTTTTGATATCGAACTAGCATTGCAAAGAACAGGATAAAAAGAGGTGATAATGAAGTTGAGGTTTTTGTATTAGGTGTAGAATAAAGACATACAATATAACACTGTTAAACGACTTGCAATGCAAACAATGACTAATCGACAATGGTTTAGAAATATTACTACAATCCCTTTCCTGAAACAACATTTTATAAGATAAACTTTATGGCTACAAATGCTATAATTCAAAGACTTGTGATCAATTACCGTGGTTCTTTCCAAAGTCTGTCTATTTTCATGGTCCACGACTGTCTATTTTCAAATTGAAATGGATCTATAAAACATTCAAAATATTACCTTTGAACGAGTTTATAAGCAACGGTTGTAAATGGGCTAGCAAGCAACTCCCTTATTGAATATAATTACCAGAACGCGTCTGTTATAAATTTTATTTTTTGGAATTCGTTTCCTCAGCGAAATGAACAAAGACAGTGCTTGTTATTAATATCGCGACGCCTTCTGGGATGCCGTGCCTTTTGAGCAGGCCAGAAAACGCGCGCTGATTGGCTAACTCCCAGCACATGATAACCGTCTGGAAACAGAGTTTAACTGTTTATTGCAATGGGCGTGTTTCTGGTCTGCTACAATTTTAGAGGCATATAACCCAAACAGAAGCCAAACAGGTTAGGGAAACACTGATTTTGAATCTATATCAGTAATGTTTTTTGCTTTTCATTCTAGCTTTTTCTTATCTTTATGTAGGTTCGCAGAGTGCATCAGAGTCACTGAGACGATCGCGATATATTGAGACTAAACGTGAAATGCAGCTCGTGGTGCAGGAATTCCGTGATAACATCACAAAAACCTGTAACAAACTCAAGATGCGACATCAGAAGGAAAGACAGAAACTCGTTCGTCTGATCAAACAGGAGAATGAGCGACGCAGTCCATCAGGATGTCTGAGAGGCGAAAACAACAGGATTAGCCCGACACCAAGAGCCCGTCCTGTTCGCTTTAACAAGGATATTATAGATAGTTTGCATATTGACAATCTGGATTTATTCGCTATGGAGGAGCTTCCTACAGCTAACAAAGGAACGAATGCTCACACAAGTTACACTACGGCATGTTAGATAAATCGTTTAACATAAGAAACAATAGTGGCAGGATATCAGCTACTCCATATCATGTCTGAAAGGGCTGCACAGGCGTTCTTTAGGTTCTTGGCACTCCCAAGGTTTTTGCTCTTTAAAAGTAATACCGTTTCCAAGGGCGTCGCGGATTTTCTATCACTGTTGTAACAGATTAGGTTACTTTATGTTTAATAATATCTTGTAAAAACACAGACAAATCATTTTGTGTTACTTTGTCTAATATCCTATTTAGTTCCCTTCGTTGAATTATTTTCTATAATACCGTAAAACCTCGAAAAGAAGCCCAGTGGGCTTAATCTCGAGAAGAAGCCCATCTCGAAAAGAAGCTTCCCTCTTTAGTTTGCAAAAGGCGAAAAAAGCCCATCTCGAAAAGAAGCTCATGGGCTTCTTTCAAGATAGTATTGGTTTCTTTTTTCTTCTTCTTACTTCTTTTTTTTTCTTATTTCTTCTTCTTTCTTCTTTATGGGTTTCTTTATGTCTTCAGTAGTCCTATTGTATTACAGTAGCAATTCTCAATATTTGCAACATTCCAGTTTTGAAAAGAAGCCCCCGTCTAGACTTTGCAAAAGTAATCTTGAAAAGAAGCTCATCTCGAAAAGAAACCCATCTTGAAAAGAAGCCCATCCAAGGGTCCTAAATAAAAAAGAAACCCATGGGCTTCTTTTCGAGGTTTTACGGTATTAATTATACTTTCCTGGCAAAACTACAACATCCTGCGCTCAACAAAATTTGTGTAGCATATTCGAAAATGCTATTATGGGACACCGAGTTTCGAGTCAGAAAATTATGTTGATCTTGTATAAATATTGTAATGTGGAAATACGTGAAGGTGAAAGAAACACCTTGATAAGACTGATAACGGGTGGTTTTTAATCAGAACTGTGTTCCACTTGACTATATATATTTGGTCATTATTGCTCTCTAGGGACTCAAGCTAAGAGAGTCCAGAGTTATATAATTTTATCAGTTACTATCTGGATGGAGATAATATAGTGGGAAAAGAATTGTGAAAATGCAAGGGCTTTCATGCAATGACATTTGTCTTTTTTTCCTTTTTAAATAATTTCTGATTTAGATATGTCTCTATGGGCTTTACTTTAGTCTGTCTTTAGCTTGTACGTGTCTTGAAAGCCACATAATAATAATGGCATTTATTGGCACTTTGAAAACTACTAGTTTCATATTAGTGTAAGTCCAATAAGTATATAACAATAACCAAATACATAAAGCGATGAAAGAAAAATACAATATTTAAAAAACTTTTGAAGAAATTATATCTACTGAAACCAGATATTGTATATCACATATCAAAGTCTTGCCTTATGTTTCTGTGATTATAACAGAATATGTGTAACATGGTGTTCGCTAAAAACTGTAAATATTAAAACAAGGTTTAGGAATAAAAGTTAAAAAGTGTAAAACCAAACGTTTTCGACTATAAAAGTCATCTTCAGGGTTGTGTTGGGGTTGTTTTTATATAACAGAATAGTTATTCATGTCTCTTATATATTTGCTGGTAAGTTCAATAATACATATATCTTTTAACGAGATTATATAATAGAATAAGCTGTTGAGATCAAAAACAGAAAAATTAGGATTCGTGTTTAAAATATCATTTATAAAAAGAGCTCTTCTTTGTGTAAGTGTAATATCATGGCACTCGAACAAGTAATGAAACTCGTCCCCAATGAGGTTGCTTTGAACAGAGTATATTTGAAAAAAGCGTCTTGTTTGCCACCTGGATCCGGTTGTTCAAACGAAAATTATCACTAACCTACTTCCTTATAGACTGATTTGGGCTGTCATTTCATAATGCGTAACTGAGTTAACTGGGTTTGGTAAGAATGTTCCAGCAACACTTCATTGCAAAAGGACTACGCATTGTCAAACGGCAAAATGGTTGAAAACTTGATCTAATAAATCACTTTCGAACCACTGGGTCAAGGACGCTATTTGTAAGATAATTTATTGAGTAATTAAATTGGGTCTGGTATAAGGATACTATTATTCGTAGGTATTAACTGGTGTGCCTGACGAGCCAAAAGCCTTCAGGACGCACAGTACACGGCAACACGGTGTTTGTAAAGTGGTTGTAAGTGGGTTAAGTTTTGCACTTTTGAGTTGCATAATAAAATAAGCGAAAAAGCTGCTTTGTTTCTTTAATGTTCAAGTCCTGAAATAATCATTAAAATATAATAATTCTGCAGTTTTGGCTCAACTAAGCGAATGGTACACTAGTTGTTAAACATTGATTTCACGTTGGACAATCTCATTTGACTGGAAAGGGCGAATTCATCAGTTGGGTTGAAAATGCAAAAGAAAGTTTGGGGAAAGCAAGCCAGAGAAATTGTGAATATCATCAAGAGAACACAGGGAAAGATATTTTATCAGAAAGAAAACCGAAAAGTTGGAAGAAGACAAACAAAGTGAGGCATTCTGTGTGAAAACCGTTTGAATCAAGAAGGTCAGTGACAACAGAGCTGTGCGAGGTGTTGAGGTTAAATCTATAGTCAATCAGCTCAAACTCAGAAACTTTACGTTATTTCTTAGTTTTAGCCGAATGTCTTTGTTTTTGGTGATGTTAGCATTGTTTATCTACTTAAAATCTTGCTAAACGTTAATTAGAATATCAGTTCCAAAGATCACATACGGGATCTTTCAAAAAGCAATGATTCATGATATTCATTTACATGACACTCAGGCGTGTACCTGCTTTTAAGCAAATAAGCACAGGCTTACAAGTCGTTCGGGCGGTATAAAAACTAATAACGCAGATGATGGCCTTTCGGCGCACTAACAATGACACTCTCAAACCAACCACCGGAAATGTCTGGGAACAGGCCCCTGACAGCTAAAACGAATTTGCTTAAAAAAATATACTAGAAACCACAGAAACGGTTTTTACTTGGCTGCGATTTACATGAGTGCAGGTTATTATGAAAACATTATTAGAACATTTTTATACGTATTTACTATGGTATGGAACAATAGTAACAGCAACTGAACGAGCAGAAATTAAGGCAAACGGCTCATGCAATGACAAAGTACCCGCATTTTTAGCAAACCCTCATCATCATCATCATTATCATCATCAACCGATCATCATCTTCATTATTATTATTATTATCATCATCATCATCATCATCATCGTCATCATCGTCATCATCATCATCATCTTCTCCATAATCATTATTTAACAAGATAAACAAATAAATAAACTGCATAATTACATACCTCAAAGAATACTGAATAAGTGTAACTAAACTTGATTGGTTTTGTTAGCTTGGAAGGAATGCCGAGAGGTTTTGTGCTTGCTCCTTCCTGCCCACACTGACCAGGCTTCTCATGATTGATACTTTTGGGATACACCTTGGCAGAGAGGAGTCTTGAACCCAACCATTCCTCCCCCTCCCCACTGTGGTACGATATGAAGATGTCCACATGGTTAAATACATAGTATGTGTCATGCTCCTTGAAATCGCCCTGTGTACAGTCAACAACAGATATTATAATTCAGTAACAATTGCATGGTAAACAGTCACACATTCTCAAAACAGATTAACCCTTTTCAGCCCAGGCAGTTTATCAACATCTATCTTCTCCTTACAATATCAATACAAAACAACTTGTTTTGTTGTGAGAATATAGGAATTGATCACACACTGCAAGCTATCCAATACAAAAAGCAAAATTCTCCAAAACTGTTTAAAGGAAAGTATGGATACCATGAGAATTTAGCAACACATCATTTGTCGTGTTTGGGGCTAAAAGGTTAATAATTTACATTTCACCTAATTGCAAAAGTTCTGATTTGAAGGCCAAGATCGGACGTCTGGCAACCATTGCACTCTAATTTATTCTTTGATTTCATCAAATCAAAATATTATTGCAAATTTATAAAATAACTCACTGTAGCCCAACAAGAACTAACTTTTAAAAGTGAAGGTCATTAGAAATGAACTTTCGATTGGATTGGATTTTAGATGACAATTTCTACCTACTGAAAGTTTTCAACTGAGTGAAACTAAAGATGTGTGCAACCTGATCTGGGCATTCAACACAGCATTTTTTATTAATTATTTGACATACTTGTTAGCAGGACAAGTGTGATGCATTCTATACTTGCCCTTTTGAAATTTAAATTGCCGGTCAAACTTCCAAACTTATGCAAAACAAACCACCTTTTGTACTTTTAAGCTTCCTAATCTAGCTGATTTGCAATCCTTGATTAAAAAAAAAAACTCCTTGCATCATATCTCTGCAGCTTCTACTGTCCCTGATGTACTCAAGCCTCGGCCTTCTTTCCTTCCATTCTGTCAAAAAATGACCGATCTCTGGATTCAGATTGCCATATTTAGTCTCCTGAAACTTAATTTGTTCTTTTGTCCTTGGTTTCTTTCAAGGTGGCTGAGAAACACCTGCCAAGTATTGCCACTTGCTTGGTTGCTCAACTGTAATTTGAACACAAATTTTTAAGCACTGTATGTCACATCAGCACTAACTTTTGAGCACTCGATTCTGCACCAAAGAAAATACATGTACAGTACCACATTGCCTAATGATTGCAGTCAGGCCCAGAACTGAAGTGATTATTTGTGTGTTGATTATTTGTGAAGTGATTGCGCATGTTCATAACACATAATAGATTTAGTCAGATTTGGAAAGATTTTGGCAGGTTTTGGGCAAGAAAATCTGACTTTGATCAACTCTTGCGGTGGTACAGTATCAATAAAAGCCTTTTATGAAGAGAAACCATGAATTCAAAATATAAAAAATATAGAAATTGGGTTGGGGCTTTTCAATGGTTGGGCAGGGATGCTTTTTTTACTTAGCCTGATGTACATACATGTACATGTACATACCTTAGTGACACAGGCATCCCTGGGTGTACCATCAGCCATCACATGACATCCTATCGGGAATCCTGTGGAGCAGTATTTCTTCTCCTCGTCCATAACCTCATAACACCAAGTAACTGGCATGTTGTCGATGATCCTATGACACAGGCAAACCAGTGTGCTTAACATCATATACATGGATCACAAAAACTTATTAAATATCAAACACAATAATACTATATTGAACAATTATCACTATAAGTCTTCTAGAATTAGGGTTTGAAATAGCAGCCGGCTGCCGGCAATAGCTGGCAGTTTTAGGACCTTGCCGGCGATTTCTAATTTCAAAATATAACTAAACTTTGGGTTATCGGCGAAATTGCTTTTGCCAAGATTAAAATTATGGTAATTTGTTTTGATATCTCTGTACATATGATCGCAAAAGAAATCAGCATTTGCTTAGCCAGATTGTGTAAACAAGGGTGAGACTAATGACGCCATTAATGAACGAACGTGATGAAATTAAAAATCAGTCACTTAAACCTTAGCTTCCGTAGATATGTGGAAAATTTGTTGAGTTTTTTGTGAGACTTTTATCAAACACATTCTACTGATCGATTCACAATGCTCGCTCCCACTTATGGCCACAGAATGAATTGTATAAAAGATTCATTAGATAGAGTTAACCCAGGATTAGCACTAATCAGGCTTTGAACAACTGGCCCCAGATGGATATATTGTGTCATTATTGCTTAAAATTATAAATTGGAAGAATTAATGCTACAAGTTTCTATTTCCTAACAATAATAATGCACACTCTGGTGTAAGCTTACCAGTGGTTCTGATAGTTGAGGCCAATGCCATTCTTTAGGAAATCCAGTTTCTTCATGTCTTCTTTCTTCTTTGGG
>JAOEHT020194048.1:0-11292 GCA_025448195.2 Parazoanthus atlanticus | reverse complement strand
TTGGAGTTCGAGTACTTGGCAAAGAGAAGTTCTATGGTCGTGACGAGTGGCACACAACCAGAGTCTGACTGTGGTGCGATAAAACCGAATGGCTTGTGCTAGTATCACAGTCACACCGATGTTATAATGGCAAATCCTTAGTACAATAATTGTGCCTTAGCGTGTACGTTAACCGACCTAAGCCCATATAAATATGGAATGCCGTAATTAGAAAAACGAAATGTGCGGTAGCCCTCGAATTTCCCAAAGTCATTAAAATTTAAGTGATGACCTTAGTGATAAAAATCGTATCGTACAAAGCATTCCCAGACACCTGTATAGGAACAATTTCATATATGCACGAAATTTCAGCAATCGTTTTAAAGGATCTTGCTTAGTTTTGCCAAAACTCCGAACGCTTCTGAAGATCTTATGATTTCACGTTTTAAAACGCTTACCTTTACTTTATTAACGATTCTAAAGACTTTCCGAATTTATTCCCGGTAATTTTAAAAAATTCTGAAAAATTCCAAATATTTTTAACGGAAGGTATCTCCAAGTTAAAGTCCCGGGTGATGGGTCTGTAGTTATGTTATGCTGTTTTTGGAAGTGTTGTCATTAAAACGGACACGATTGGTCCTTTTATCTGATATGAAGCCAAACACGGAAGCTTTCCTGGTGTAGCTTGATATTTTGTTTCTGCATGTTTCATTACTTGGTTATGCATGTCCACAGTTGCGAGAAAAACACAAGTATAAACATAAACATAAACATAAACATAAACATAAGTACAAGCATAAGAATTTAAATAACAAAAGAAAAGACAAAGGAACACGAAGTGTGCGACAAGAGATGGAACAATCTCACGCCAGTGTTCTCTTTTGTTATCTATAATTCTTATGATTCATGCTTATTCCAGTCTCACAAGTGTGAATCGGACTTTTGGACTTAAACACTGCTTTCCGACGAGGCGGTACTTAAATTAAACTATCTACGTCAATAAGGATATACAAATATATAAAATTACGTTTCATATATATGATAATAACTGAATATAGTAGATATAGATATATAGTGTACGAAGAAGCGGAAATATTTAATTATTAGGTACATTAAGATATCAGGAGGCGAACGTACTAGATGAGGACGCGCAAAACAATAGGCTTTTAAAATATATGCTGCAGGAATGTACCAGGCTGACCTCCTGGCTATTTTTGCGTTCAAATATGCAACGTGAAAAGTGCCAGTTTCAAGTTTTGTATAAATTGACTGTTTTTATACCAGAGACGGATAATCCGACTGGGCGAACTTGGGCAAACTTTCTCAGTTCGAGTATAAATCAGGGCAAACAGTCGAAATATCCGTCTAGTCGGAATGCAGCTTAGTTACCAGTCGCTCAAGCACAAACAAAAACCTGCTAGAAACGAGAGGACGAAATTTAAAGGCAGAAAGAAAAAAAGAAAGCAAAATTTTAGCAGATGTCGTCGCAGCCGTCACGTCCTTTGAATTGACGAGTCTGTAGTCATTGTAATCAGCAGGAACTGTGATATTGTTCCAGTCAGTCACAGTT
Source organism: Parazoanthus atlanticus (assembly GCA_025448195.2). NCBI lineage: Eukaryota > Metazoa > Cnidaria > Anthozoa > Zoantharia > Parazoanthidae > Parazoanthus > Parazoanthus atlanticus. The sequence goes on along the minus strand of JAOEHT020194048.1, from coordinate 9,743 downwards.
CAGTTGGAAGGAATGAATACTTATAATATATATATATATATCAAACATCCCCTACAAATCTGTATAATTTGGGGCCGATCACGAGAGAAAAACTAAGGGATTAGTAATTAATCTGATCGGTTTCCAGTCTTATATTGCCCTAAAATACGTGCTTTTTAGGATCTGATAAAGATAACTTGGTTCGGCTGCAGTGGCATGATAGCTTTTAGCCGCTCGCTTCGCTTATCTGAATTTATGCCTCTAAAAGATGCGAGCAATTATCATAGTAAGTAGTTAAGTTTATCTGTGGGCTTTGGTGTTTATTCCGGTCTAGATTATGCACAGGACGCCCAAGCGCAATGCACGAGCAAGTTCAATTTTTAAGAGCTAGTTTGTATGGGAATTTAACTGAAAATTGAAATAAATATGCAAATCACTAAATAAAGTTTATGAAACGTTACCTGGTCTTGTTCCCTGTCTTCTTATGGTAGATTATAGTGTTTTGACGGTGTTTCATCGCTATTTGAGGACATTTTCCTGCAGTGTAGTGTGGGAATAGACGAGAATCACGACTTCAAATTTAAAACTCACTTCGTAAAAGGCTCAAAGTTTTATAGAAAACGAGCGTCCACATACATTTTGACTCACCTAACTTATAAAGCAATGTCTAAAGGTTCCATTTCTGCTATTCACTTAAAAATAGCTAGCGTATTTAAGGAATTAGCCGATCAAAAAGTTCGAGCATGACCGCCATAGAGCGCGGTGACTCTGCGAAGACCGTTTAAAACTCGGCCGGACTGGGTGCCAGGGTAAAATATTGTTAACACCTTGACTGGCGGGAGGGCAAGGTATGTTTGAAACCTCGAGCTTTGCCTTCACTTCTATTAAGTGACCTGATCGGATAATTCCGTTCGAATTTCCAAATATATTTAAGATTAACGCTTGTGTATTCTATAAAAACAGGCAAAGCTCTACAATTATCAGTAACTATTGTCAAAATTGTGGTCTTAAACAAATCTTACCCTCCCGGGTACTGTTGTTATTGACCTTCGTATCGAGGATGGTCGAGCTTTTATTAGAGATTTTAGAGTGACTTAACGAAAAGTACAAAAATATTGAGATTTTAGAGTGACTTATGAAAAGTACAAAAATATTGAGCCAGTCTATTCGCCTAACTTACTCAGTTTTCTCCCGCGGCTGCAGTTTTATATCACGGTTATCAGAAAAGTTACAATTTCCTCAAATCTGCTTGGTCTATTAATCTCTTGGTTATTCTCAAATTAATCTGTAAACTGTCCAATTATTTTGGATATATATATACTATCCGATTACAAGCTTGTTATCGAACACGCGAATGAACCAATCGTAATCTGACTTTTGGCTCATGAACCAATCACGAGTAAGAAAATAATTATCATGAGGCATGACAACAGCAAATCACTTTTCAAAAACTGTGGCAGCAAACGAAACGGATATATATTTTTTCATTTTTAAAATAACATCCAATTTGTTTTCTCAGAAAGTGTAATATTTATTATTTATGACCTGTTAGTAAGAGAATGTTTTTGTATCGTCCAACTATGCCGCATAGGACCCAAGTTTTAGGTGACCGCGGCAATACTTGTCACCCGTGGGAGTACTCGCTCCGAAGGCGCAAGTTTCTAGGGGGGTCTGGGGACATTCTTCCCCGGAAAATTTTGAAAATGAGACTCTCCGAAACGCCATTTCCTACAATTTGAGACTATTTTGAAAAAAAATTGAATTACGCTCTATCGCTGTGTTTTGAGACCTAATGTCGGCTAATGCCATATCGTAGCACTCATTTTTGTTCTGAAACTCATTTAAAAATGAAATTTTGAAGCAATCAGATTGGACAGATGTGATGGGAAATACAGAATCTCAACGTAATTGCGGGTTTCTTCACTAGCCTGGCGGGTCGGCGGGTTTTGATGTTCAAATGCAGGTCCGACCCGACAGATGCGGGTCACTTGGGACCTATGACTATGTCTGTAATCATACTTGTGATAAGCAAATCAGAATTCTACTTCGCAGTCGTCCAATTTGATTGTCACTCGTATTATTACAGACCGAATTGGACTCCCCTCAGTCCTATAACCATTGAAAATCAAAATCATGACCCAATTATTTTTGTGGTTGTAAAGCCTAGGTCGCATACACTAAAAACGTCCTTGTTTAGACGAAATACACAGTGAAATATTCCTGCTAAACAAAGGCATTTTCGCATGAGCGATCTGATCCTTAGTTCCATACACATACCGTTACTGCAATACAGCTCTTATAATGTCAGTGGTTGTGCAAATATTTCGTCAAAGTTTAGGCCGACTTGTCTTGGCAACAAATTTAAAACTTTCCATTCAAAGTAAGAATGAACAAGTATTCAAAGTATCTCACCATTCCGCCTAACTTCGCATTTGAATAACAACTGACAGCTAGCTCGCGGAAGGTGTAATTAGCAAATATAGTTGAACTGCACGTGAACATAAAGGTACACATACCGAAAATTATTTTGTTCACTGCAAAACAAAACAAAAACATTTCGTTTAATTCGTCTAAACAAAGAAACTTTCGGTATGTTCAGTGGATGCAATGCGTCGTTCCCATTCCTCACAATTTAGCTTTCAACTAAGCCTTAAGCTCACTAAGGAAAAGTCAAACGACGCTGGTGTGAGTTTGTTCCATCTCGTTGAACACTTGATGCTCTTTTGTCTTTTGCTTTGTTGTTAAGATTTCTTATGCTTGTGCTTATACGTATTTCACAAGTGTGAACCAGGCTTAAGAACATTCATAGTTTAACTTTCTAACCAGTTGATTAAAATAAGTACATTGATATGTCTAATCGACAGACTTGTTCCACCTTGTTCCCCAAACCGACGGCACAACTCTCAACGAGAGACACAGAAGTTCATTCATGCTTGTTTATTGATCATCTAGTTGCTAGGGTTACATTTTAAATGATTGTTATATTTACTATACTAGTTGTAGTGAAAATGAAGCGCTTGTCCTTCAACATCGTTCCAACTAAAAAATCGCCGAGTGTCTTCTACTTGTATAACTGGTCAGCAGTCTTCTGCATTGTCCTTTCCTTTCCGTAGATTTACGGCTCTGAAGCTAAAAATTACAAAAAAAACAAAATGTTTAGTTAGCGGCATGTATGGCAAGTCACCAAATATTTTCATGAAAAAATATTTAAATCACATTTAATTATAATACTTATTGATTTTTCACCTTTTATTGATTATTCACTTACGAAGTATTAAAGGTAAAACAACGGGTCGATTATGTAAACGAGTACAAATATTAGCCGGTCAATAACTACAGTTTCTGACACCTTTAAACAAAAGGTTAGCACGGGTTAAGATTTAGAATTCGTTTGAATAATCGGCCCAAAGAGTCTATATTGTCGATCACTCACGTTGTTAACTTAGGCTACGTTCACACGGTACCGGACAAATTTTCGACCGGTTTTAAAAAATACGCGCGTTTAGGTATTCCGTTCACACGGAACCACGCTAACCATACGAAAATTTAGACGCCTAGCCGTTCAAAAATTCGACCTCCAAAACCGAGGACTAATTTTAGCCGGTAAGGTTAAAATTTGACCTGCGCGGTGTAAACACCTTGACCGTCTAAATTCTTGTACGGCAAAGGCGTGGTTGCATGGATGCGTGGTAACTAAGCGAGCATTTTGGATTTGGTAAAGTAGCGCTCTGCGCATGGGCAGATAATAAAACCACTGACAAAAGTTAAAATTCAATCTGGTTCGTCAGTTCTGTGTGAACAGAGCGAAAATATTCAACGGTTCCGTGTGAAAAAAATGTCTGGTCAAATTTTTCAATCGGTCGAAAATTTGTCCGGTACCGTGTGAACGTAGCCTAACCAGCTTCTTCATCTGTTGGTGCCTTAAACTTGGCCCAAGTATTTGCTAATTTTCAGTGAAGCACCATTTTGGATTAATCTGCTATAAACTAGCAATCTTTTTATCAATATATATAGTATACAACAGTTTTTGCCATCGCAGGATCACAAGGCAAGTTTGTCCTAAATTCAAAAGAAAACTTCAATTATGCCGCGCTAGCCGCGTCTGGTAAGATTGGATGAGGGGTCTTGAAGCTAGCAAGTAAATTCGAATTCTTATTCTTTTCTTGAAACAAAGCCCATCCTTCTAAAGAAATGTAATAAAGTTTTTAACGCAAAATGTAATAAAATTTTAACAAACTTGATAACAAAACCAGCCAACAAAGATCAACGCTACAAAGTGTTCTTTTGACCTTACGGAAGAAAGTTAACAAATTTGACTCAGCAAGGGTGAGTAATTGGGTTTGCAATCGCGATATTTTTCATTCAATACACATATATAGTAAATTAACTAAAACGTTGTCACATGATCATCCTTAATTAAAGCAAAGTCATTTCCCAATTGAGGTTTGGACATTTTAACCCTCGAATGGACAACCCCTAAATCAGAACGTAAACGGACAATGGTGGGGGGGGGGGGTCAACTTGACCAACCCAAGATTTTCGTAATGGTTGCACATAAAAGCTGGCCAATTTGCATGCACGCAGGATTGGCTTAATCAATTACTTTCCATAACAAAAATGAGTTTTGATTAAGAACTGTTGCTATAGCAGTAGTAATTGCACAACATGTCCGCCATCTTGGTCGCCATCTTAGATTTTCGAAAATTTCGCGTCAATTCTTTATTACATTTTGCGTTAACAAGTTTGTTACATTTTGCGTCAATTATATTACCTTTTGCGTTAGTATTACATTCTGCAGCAATTTTTACTACATTTTACGTTAGTATTACATTTTGCGGCGTAATATGGTCTGGCAGCAAGTAAACTACCTAAAAGGCAAAGCCAACCCTTCCAACTAACTTGAAAAGACGTTTACATCAGCCGCTTAAACAAGTACTAATTGTAAATTCAACAATGTCTCTCAGGGTCACACGCAGATAATTTGGGTATATAGATTACCAGCGTATTTGGGAACTACACGGTATAATTTTAGTTGCAGAGTTTTCCAAAAATATAGATCGGTTATCGACCAATCGGCCTTTGTTGATTACTATTAAACTTCTAAAATGTACTAATGGTAAAATGTTTAAAAGTTTAAAACACACAAACGTTTTCGACTAAATGTCATCTTCAGGTGTATGTTTTAAACATTTTACCATTAGACCATTTTAACGTTTATTGGCATTTTTAACATTAGTACATTTAACTTTTATTGGCGTTTTATTATGAATATAAAACTTCTACCGCTGGGAACCTCTTAGTGGGAGGAAAATTTGAGTGAGTTACTATTATAAGCCCTAGTTAAACTATCGTCATTTGCAACAAGCCGCAACAAACAAAATTGGAAAGTGCTCGAAGTGATAAGAAACGTGCTACATGAACCTCCTCCAAATTAAAGGCCCAGATCGGATTCCCGGCAACCTTTGCGTTTTGTTTTTCTTTGATCAAGTAAATCGAAAATATTAAAATTAGGTCAATAATTCAGAGTTTGTTTAGAATATTTGGTACTCTCGCTTGCTTGTGATGGAACTCGATTTTAGATGATAATCTTTACCTACTGAAAGTTTTCGACTGCGTGAAAGTAAAGACATGCAAAGGATGTAGGACATTTGATCTGGGCGTTCAATAGGATCACTGGGATCCGCGCATGCGTAATCAAGTTATATGCTAACATGAGTAGCAGCCGTAGAACTCAGCCCTCATAGACACGTGACCATGCCAACTCTTGGGGTGAATGCGGATAAATCGTACGACTATTGGGTGGATCTTGTGGACAACAACTGTATTACGGTCCCTATTTGCCTGGAACACCTGCAACGAATTTCTCAAATAAGTGATGGCCGGAAATAACGCTATTGTAAGTCACCTCGGTTACACAGAGCGGAAAACGGACAAATATACAGTACTTGCGTATTGTCAAAGAAGCATCAAATTTGTGAATGTCTTTAATTTGCTACATGCTCCTAAACTTCTGACAAAACACAAACAAATTTGCATAGAACAACTGAGAGAGTTGAGGAAAATGCCAGTTTTTCGGCTAACCGAAGATCACCTCTTACAAAGTAGAAGGCTGTATTATTTCCAATATATTTTTATTTGTATTTACGAGATAATTAGAACCCACACTGTCTAAACACCTAAAGTCGCGCTCTGTTAGGTATACTTCGTGTACAGAAGAATTGAGGGCACACAGCATCAAATCGAGGTTCCAACAATTCCTTTCTGCTTGGCGTTGCTCTTTGGAGGTGTATCAAAAACGTTTGGGAGATTGTTCTTGAAATAATGGTAAATAAATACACAAGTTTCTCACCTCCCCGTTGTTATACTTTATGAAGGTGAAACCGTCGAGACTGTAGGTCAGGGTGTAGCTTTTTACCCATTGGTTGACGTCCTGCCGTCCCTGTGTGGCCACACGAGTCACGAGGGTCAACCGCCCGCAGAAGTTCACCTGCAGCCATTGCTTAACGTCATTGGTGCGGGCCGACCAACCACCTGTGCGGCCCTTGCCTGCCTTGAAGTTGAGCCTGCCGTTATCCACTCTGTGCCGAAAGTCAAAGTCAGTGGACGATTTGATGACAGCATCCGGGATCTGGCCATCCTCCATTCCCAGGGGTCGACCATTGCTCGGGATGCAGTAGGGAGGAGCAACTAAATGGATTTAAACACAAGGAATAAATCAACGTTGACTAAGTCGAGCTTACTTAATAGTTGTGCTCATATATTTTCAAATATCAGAGTTTTCCGTCAATATATACTACACACTTATTGACTATCGCTGCGGGCCACAGCAGATTTATGGACCCGAGGCGTCTGATGTTGCCCGAAGGTGACATCAAAGTCGAGGGTCCATAAATCTACTGTGGTCCAAAGTGAAAGTCAACAAGTATATTGTTATATGCTGTTCAACACACTAACTACAAATGACATAACTGGCATTAAAAATTTTATTAAGTGAACATCCATTGCGACTGTGTACAAAAGCGGCCACAGCTACCGCTACTATAATGTTGTTGTCTGTGGAAAGTCGCAGAACTTCGGCATGACTGAAATTGAGAAAAGACATTTCGTCACTTGTTTTTGTTCTATTTTGGAATCTTTGTCTTTCAGAAGTTGTAGAATCTCCTCCTCTGTTCGAGAAGCGAATCTTTTCTTTGGACGTTCTAACTGTGTTTCCATAATCATTATATGTCATACAAAAAAGTTCTGAAACCTGAAAAGAACTTGCAGTTCAAGCAGAGCTGACGGCTTTTTCGCTTTCATGTGTAAAAGTACAAAGTTCATTTAACTGTCATTCCAGATGAACTGAAATGTCAGGTGATGTACAGATCACGGATGGACTGTTCACGTGCAAAGCCGGAAGCAGCCTTAAGTGACGTTAACATCCGGGATAACGGATAACAACCGGTTATGGACCGCTGGCCCGGATGTGAAGGAAACACTCATTTGCTGACCAATATTTCAGTCATATGTCTCCATTTTAAGCGCAATTTGCACAGCATGTAACAATATTTTTTGAGTAAATTAGGTATATTGTGATTCCTTCTTGCTTTTCATTTTTTTCTGTTTTTATTTGTTACCCTTTAATTACAAAACATTATTACATTATCCCTTTTTTATCATGTAAATCTTAAACGCAAATAAAAAATTGAATTGTATTGTATTGCTGGTAAATAATTTTCTGTCTTCAAGACGAGCGAAACGAATGATTATAATAAGGTTTTTGAAAACTGGAAAAAATGTTACAACTTTTCTATTTTTACAAATATGTCTTTGCAGCACAAGAGTTAGATTCCTTGGTTTTGCTTTGTGTTATTGTCAGTTTGGCACATGATGTTCAGTAGCTGTAACTGCTCTCAGTTTGCGTGATACGAGAAACATCATTTATTTAGTACGGATTTAAATGTTCCCTAGTATATTTCTGTCCTTATTGGTAAACTATAAACCAATTAACTATCGAGCCGGCGTAGAATCTGCTCTTACTGATTCGTTCCCGAGCCAGCTCTCAAATGAGAAGCCACAGTCGAAGCTGTTCAGGACTAAACAGTATTATTTATGTGTTATTTCTTTAAACTATTTACCATCAGCTCTGTGTTATACTCACCATAACCGCAACCGTAAAGTTCTGCTCTCATTGATATATGGCCACGCCAACCAATCGGATGGATACGAATATACTGGGCCACGATGGGACGGGCAAGAAGATGGCTTACAACTGTATATCGATCAGTATTTCCATCGAAAGTCTAATGAAATTGAAACAGAAATGATGGATTAATCCTTTCGTCACATAGGCATTGAGACACACTTTACTTTACTTTATAAAAAGAAGTTGCAAGATTTAGTGTCAATGGGATTAAATGGGTTATCTTGGGAAGATGAAAAGAAGAACGATGAACGATGTAGTTGAACTATGTCGTTAATTCAAGGACTTCAAGGCACCGAATTCAAGGATCTTCAAGGACTTTAATTTCCTGCAAAGACAATGACCTGAGTGAAGTGAAGTTGTCTAGATGAACAAATTACGATGAAACTTCCACACGGGAAAAAATTATTGTTTTTGAACTGGATTAAACCAAGTAAAAAAAAGTTGGTAAGCGTCCCCGCCCGACCACTGAAAAAGGCTCCGGTCCAATTTTTTAATTTTTTTTTCATAGTTTTTCTTCAAAAATATTTTAAAGATATTGTACGACTGCAAAAGTTGGTAGAAGTCAGAATTGTTCGTCTGAAAACTGACCAAATCTTACCAGATTTTAGAGTCTTCAAACAAACTGTAGTAAATCAGTCATCACACTTTTTCCGTCCATGCCCATATAAAGTCGAAAGATATACACACTTATGTGCGGGCAGATATGTTTTATTGTATTTAGAAATTATTTATTGTATTAAACAAATTAAAAAAAACTCCCTCCCGACCATAAAATTTCTGAAAAACGGACGCTAACCAATATTTTTTCACTTGGCCTTACTGCTTTTCATGCTGTCGTTATTTATTTTTAGGTTAAGAAAGGTCGCTTGAGCAACAAATTCCGTGATACAATTGTAGACTATACAGTACTATTTTCAAGGACTTTCATGGACCAAAGTCTAAATTATTTTCTTATAGAATTCCAAGATACTATTCAAATAGAATACAGTAGTATTGAAATAGTATCTACTCACTCCGTTATATTTTTTAAAATGAATGCCGTCATCGCTGTAGCTGAGGGAGTACTTCGTGACCCACTGGTTGGCGTCTTGTCTGCCCTGAGTTGCCATGCGAGTGATTTTCATTCGCTGACCCAAGTTCACCTGCAGCCATTGATTCGCATTGTTGACCTTTGCCGACCAGGCGCCCGTCCGGCCGCTTCCAGCATGGAAATGTAACCTGGCATTGGCAGCCCTGTGAGCGGCGTTATAGATGGAGGAGGCTGAGATGTGGTTATCAGAGACAACTCCGTTCTGCATTCCAAGTGCGGTCATACACTTGGGTGGATGGACCAGTGCTGCAGGAAATAAGTGAAAACGGAATAATGCTGCGAGAGGACAAAAATGCAGTAAAAATTCATAAAAGCAATACGGTAGTACAACACAGCACAGCGCATTGCATCGCATCACAGTACACCGCACCGCACGCATATCACATCGCATCACATTACATCACATCACATTACATCACATCACATCACATCACATCACATCACATCACATCACATCACATCACATCACATCACATCACATCACATCAC
>JAOEHT020193980.1:0-11292 GCA_025448195.2 Parazoanthus atlanticus | reverse complement strand
ATAAACGTTTAAGGGTTAATAATTAACCACAGACACTACAGTGTTGTGTTGCGTTGTGTCGTGTCGTGTCGTGTCGTGTTGTGTTGTGTTGTGTTGTGTTGTGTCATGTCGTGTTGTTTACTGTTGTATCTTATTGTGCTGTGTTCCGTTGCAGAATAGTGTCCACTCCTTGGGGGTTCCTGACCATACCGGTATCGCTTAAGCCTTCTAAAAAGCGCCGAACCTATTTCAGACCCGAAAAAGTAATTTGATCGATACCTTATTTTTAACCAAGTCTCGAAGCAATCAAAAGATAACTGTTTAGTCGCTAGATTCTCTTCGAAAATCATACCCTTTCCAGACCAATCAAACAAAATATATACCCTGTTTGAGATCCGATCGGCCCGAAACTATACCCTTAAGGGCAGTTAAAAAAAACTTTCTAGTGACAGCTCCCCGTAAGGGGCTTTTTAGTGCCACGTTACACACAATAAATCATAAGGGTTAAAAACCCCAACTGGCAGGAAGGCTGGCCAGAAGGCTATATAGACAAGCGTGGCCGGCGGACAGAGGACTCGAACTCGGGATCTCCGGGTTACGAGTCAGCGCTTTATACCGCTCGGCCACGCTGCCCGGCTCCCAGTACATACCCATGCACGTGGTCATTTATGGGGAGTGATATTTCCCGGATAATGATCATTGCTCCAACAGTTGCTACACCTCAAGATCTAGGTCTCAATTGCCACAAACTGACCTAACAAGGTCCATTCGCTTAAACTCTGCATCTCAGAAGGTATGTTCTCTACCAAGTGATAACTGTTTCAGCAGTTAATTAGTTGTACATGTATATACAAATTAAAATCGATGAGAACGAAGCTAAAAGCGCGAGGAAGTAAGAATTAAGGAAACAAAATAAAGTGTTGTCAGTATTTTTTGAATGTTTTTCACTTCCTTTGTCCTTAGAAAATATATATGTCGTTTAAGTTTATATCAAAGCAAAAGACAAATGCAACGGAAAAATTCAATTCAAATACTTCATTCTGTCTAGTCAAATATATTTACACGAACATAAGATGATTGCAAACTAGCAACTTTTTTGTCAAAAAAGCACTTCATCGATCTGCTTTTAACTCAAACATTTTGGTAAACAACTGCACAAATAGTTACAGTAGTAAGCAGTTCACATCATATCAGTTGTATATCCCATGAATGCTGCTATGACGCATAACACCGCCAAGAGGATTCGGCTGACCGCAGGTACTGCAGCTTCGTCAGATGACCACTCGCACCAATAACTGTCCACGTTGTTAGATGCAGCTGTTGAACATAAAACCATTGAAATTATCTGATGCGTTTCAGATCAGGATTTAATCTACACAAACCCAGAGTTTACGTTAATGATCGGGCCACAGAATCGGGTTGAAAATAGTATTGATTATAAAGGGACCTGGCAGTCGTTGGTTTCACATACGTTTCACTTCCGGTTTCTTTAAAAGTTACTTTAAAATCGGTGCCAAACTCTCCATTTTTATCAATAACTTACGTGTCGAGCTTTGTTGCATTTTTGGCTTCAAACTAGGAGAAATTAGCACTTAAATCACTTTCTGGCACTCAACTATATAGCACAAAGTTTTGTGCACCCACGATATTTCCTTAACTTCTCTGTCTTCATGTACCCGTATAGCAACGAACATTTTCTTGGCTTCAAGGTCCCTTCAGCCATTTCATGAAACGTGACCGTCCAGTAGACCTGATCAAATCCCAGATTGGGCTGCAACTTCTCTTTTTGTGCGGTGTTGTTCAGCTAGCCAAGTTGAAGATTCAGTGTGGAATGAAATCGCTCATGCAATCGGTCTTGCAATCGGTCATGCAATCGATCATGGAATCGGTTAGGCAATCGGTCAGACAATTGGTCATGCAGTCGGTCATGCAATCGGTCATGCAATCGGTCTTGCAATCGGTCATGCAATCGGTCTTGCAATCGATCTTGCAATAGGTCTTGCAATCGATCTTACAATCGGTTAGGCAATCGGTCATGCAATATGTCATGCAATCGGTCATTGAGTCGGTCGTGCAATCGGTCCCTCAGGGAAAGAACACGCCATTTTTACTTTTGTCTAGTCTTTTCAATGCAGTTTTGTGATTTTAGTCGCTACTTACTTGAAGTGTTTCCAGTCACTGGAGTCGGTACAGCTGCAAAACAAATGGAACAGCAAAAGGGTAAACCACAAGTGACTGTAATGCAACTATAAAATGAGATGTACTACATAATAAATTTTTCAAAAGTTTATATATAGACTCCGTAGTATTCTTTTGAATTATTATTATAGTTTTTAGTTGAGTCTTATTAAATTTCTGTAGGAAAATTGTAAGTCGCATTGAAGTTTTTATTTAGAATGCGATTCAAAAGAATGATTTATTTATTTATCTATTTATTATTATTATTATTATTATTATTATTATTATTATTATTATTATCATGTAATTCGCTTTCCAACAACTGGGACCTGGCGATAGACATGCATTAAAGCACGTTTTGATAATATTATTCTTTGTAACATATTACATCACTTTCAACATAACAGCAAAAATGCTTTAGAAATCGTCTAGGACGTTTATGATATGATTTTTGTTCATGATTGTTAGAACTTAGACCACCTTAATTGACTATTTTCTATCTTAAATCAGTCTTCAGCTGTGATAGAACCGGTTAAAAAGGTAAACTTAGTGAGCACAAATTACCAAGACAAAGAAACGTAGTTACATTTGCTAAAACAACTTCTCAGTTCGCTTAGTATTATATACAGCATTACCAGTTCAGTACTCAAGTAGTACAGCTTGCTAATTTCACACAAAAGCAAATGATTGTTGAGAACGTAATGAAAATGCTTGTGGGAGGGATCTAGTTGGAAGTGGATGCCACTGGTTAACGCTGATTACCTCTCAAGCTATCAGTCGGTGTATTTGCCCAAAACAATTCTTTGTTAAATGACGCCCCCCCTCCCCCCCCTCCCCTATTTTACTCTTTGTGGGTTGCCATGCGCCACTCGTACGGTCGCGTCGGTGGATACCTGTCAGGTGGCCGTCAAAACTAGAATGTGTGAATTCGGCATTTTAAAGACTTTAAGATTGAGGATATACTCTTACTAAACCAGAAGTCAGAAGCCTATTCTATTACAGCTATATTTTGATTACTTTAAAACACACTCTTTTTCTGATATATAAAGTCTAAATTATGAACTGAACGTTCTTATTTTGGGGCAGATTTGAAACCGACAACGTTCATAAATGTTTATTCAGCAATTGCTTCAATAACTAAATATTAATGAAAAAGGAAAGGTGACCAGGAAATATATCAAAGACAAGAAACATTGTTTGCAGTTGGTATTGCTACTTGCACTGCTCAGACCAAGATTTTAGTGTTACTTTATATAATATTTCTATTTGCTGCTCATGGTATCAAGGTAAAGAGTAAAAATATTCCTAAACAAATTTCATACTGAGGTATGTTGTTAACATATTTTTACGTTTTAGCCTCTTTTCAGCCTCAGCATTCTTACAAAATGGTTCTTATAAAAACTAAAATAAATAAAAAAGAGCGTGGTCACATCCCCGATCTGGCTTTGCGGATAGCTTCTGACGAACTAAAATATTATTTCAAACAAACTAAACAAGCATCTCCATGAACTTCCTCTGACCTTGACTTCAATGAGGTTCTTTTTTGATTTGGTTTTTATACTTCTCAATTCGCACCTTAATTAATTGCGAAATACTCACTCAAAAGTTCAATAAACTTCTTAAAAATAGCTGCCCCTGGTTTTATATAACGACCAGAATAACCTGTTGATAATAACAGGCCCTTTATAGAGATATTCATGATACTATCCCGATTCACTTTAGTAAATTTAAAAACATAACAATCTTAGATATCTTACCTTGTGACCCAAACAACAGAAAAAGGAATATCAGCAGGAATGCGTTCAGGGTAAGAGAGTAAGCCATTGACAGATGATCCTTGGTTAGAGGTTAATTAAATCCACTCCAAAGAGCAGTGTCAAATTATCAAATAGATCGACAGCCTTTTCATCTGCGACCTAACGACGCTTCTATGTGGTATGTATATGGGGCCTATTCAATTCAATCTCCATTTTGTTTGCGTTTTTGGACGAACTGATGTCCTTTATTTGCTTTTCACCATTAGAAATGTCATTCTATTATTTTAATAGAATTATATTTAAAAATCTCTTTGTGTGTTAGTTCACAAATAATTAAACCTCTCTGTAAATGTTTATTTGATCACATACCACGGTATCCGTCCATTATTTCAATTGTAAGCTTGCACTTCAGGAGGAGAGAGAGGGGGCCTCCGATATTGTTCTAAAGTGACGGGGAGGTACAACTGAACGATTTTATGGGGTTTGTAACTCACTACTTTGGTGTATTTTTGCCTGGTAGTTGGAGTTGCCATATTTACTTGATTTTTTGAATAAATAATTATTTACGCTTTGACCCATGGCATTTTTTGAATATACAATTTCGACAATATAGCAAGCTTACGGCTTCTGTATTGTTTCTTCATAAATTATTGCACCTCCTCGAAAATTTGATCTTTGATCGGGACATGTTAGAAAATGTAATACAAGCTAAAAATGCTTGCCAAAAGCAAAGGGAAAATAATGGCAAAGGAAAAGGTCTAAAAATACAAATCTAGGCCTGTTATTATTTCAATTCTCGTCCAATCTCGCCGCGATTGGCTGGAAATGGGAAACCAGATTAAACGAGATAAGGCGACATTTGGGCCAACAACAGGTCTAAATCATTTAAAAAAATATTATAAACTAATTGCGATTTTGAGATGTAAATACCACTTTTTATTATCCAACTTCAGTCCGTGGAGTACAAAAAACCCATATTTAGGCCTGGAACGAGTACAAGTATCCTACGATATTTGTACAGTAGAAGTTATTTTGTATAGTTGTTCGTTACGCATCGCTAGCCCCACGTCCACGCGCGCTTCTTTATGAGTTAAAGCGATATTCATGATAAAAAAGAGAGAAAAAGTTGGATAATAAATCTCTTATTAGACAGTTTAGTGTGTAGTATGGGTGGACATTTTTACTCGTCTTTTGTATTTTGGCTCACCCTTCGGGCTCGCCAAAATACTACACGACTCGTAAAAATATCCACCCATACTACACACTAAACTGTCTAATAAGATATATATATTAGCGGCTAGTTGGGAGAAAATACATTCCGTGTTGGCCGGATCGGAGTCATGTTCCCACGAAAAAGACGAGATTTTCAACAATGGATAGGTCGTTGCCTATAATGACGAAAGGCTAATATTTCGTGTGTTGTCAAGTGTTGTTGCTGTTTTTTTTGCTTCCTGAGGATTCAAACACATGGTTCAGTTCCTGTTATCCATTTCGTGCGTGGCGTCGGCATCTGTCAACATTCATAGAAATAGTAGCTGTGTATGTGTATGTGTATATCCTGGAATGGGGGGGGGATTTATATTATTGCGCCCGTCCGGTCCCCCTGCTCCGCCGGCGCTGTTAAAGCGGGTCTGTGCTTTCTCTTTTAACATTCAATCAAAGTTCCAAGAATAAAGATGCAGCCCACTGAGACCTTAGACACTCGTTGTCGGATTTTACGGTATTCACAACGTCAGTAAATAGTTCTTTGAAATTGGCAAGGATTAAGCCTTTTCAGTCATCCTAGTTTTCTCTGTAGAGATATAAGACTTTTTAGACACCCCTCCCCCACTCCACCCCCAACTTTTTTTTCATATGTAACTTACAGCCTTAACGAGTTATTAACCCCCTCCCCTTCCCCCCACGATACCAAACGGTCCGTCCCTGAGACAAGTAACAAAATTCTTATGTTTGATGTGATCTCAAAAAATAGGGAAACAAGCGGCTCATTTGTGAAGAAAAAAAACATGTACCATATAATTTATACACAAGCCATCAAGGAATAATCCAGTTTCGTATTCCAGTCGTTACCGCTGATTGCAATAGCTCATATATGCATTGGTATTTATGAATAATTAACATCAAGTTTGGTATTTATGAATAACTAACATCAAGTCGAGGCTAACTCTGTGAAAACGAGTCTGTAGTCATTGTAATCAGCGGCAACTACGAATACGAAACTGGACTAATTTGGGGAACAATTTCGAGTTTAGTTCGAGTTTCCTTGTTACATTTTAAATTCTTTCCAGGTTGCAGGACAGTCAGTACTCAAGGTACCCATCAGCATTGCTCCTGCAACTGTGCCCCAGTCTCCTGGCGCCACATGTGTCACCTCCACAGCCAAATCGGTTGTCGTGACAACAGTAGTGGGTGGCACCAAGCGTGTAGTTCTGTCAGTACCAGCGTACTCATTGGCACAAAGTAAACCAGTTGTCACTACGACACTCACAGCCGCGGCATCACACACTGGTGCTGGGGTCATGTTACCAGGTTAGGGAGTGGTATTGCCTTTTAGTAAGTAGATGTACAATACCAGTAATGTGGTGCGCAGTCATATGGGTCGACGAATCCTATTTCCCTTTCGTAAACGGTCATGCCATTTGTAACAATCGATGCCGTTTTTAGCAACAGTCGATACCATTTGTAACATATATACAGTAAAAAAATTATGAATGGCAGCAAATTGAGTTGTTGGCGTAGTTGTAGTGCATAGGACTGGAATGCTAGCGGTTTCCAGGTTCAACAATCTTCACTACTTTGATCTTTCTTTTGTTTAACTTCCTTCTTTTTTTCATTATTCTATTACGTTTCTCCTTTTAGGGTATGGGTTCGGGTTAGTATTTGCTGTATTTTCGCGATCGTGTCTTCGTCTTCTTCACGAAAATGGCAATGGACTGTTGTTGGAAATGGCATTGAGTGTTACAAATGGCATCGACCGTTTACGAAAGGGAGTGTGTGAAGTGTCGGTGAAGTTCTAGTTTCTCTCGACATTGTAGAGGAGGGTTCGTGCAAGGTCATGGAAAACCTGGAAAGTCATGGAATATTTTAAATTCGTTTTCCAGACCTGGAAAGTTGTGTAATTTTGAATTGGATCAGGAAAAGTCATGGAAAGTATACAGTACGGGTCAGTTTGCTTTTATGAGCGAGAAGAAAGCAGAAACTCGATTCAAGTTATGTCCGAAAATCTATAGATTCCCACGAGATTAAGCGTATGGGGGAAATTAATATTTTTATTTCGTAAAGAATACCTGTGTTCTATCTTGAACTTGGTTACTGTGCTGGTATAAGTTCCGATCAAGAATAGTTTTTATCACCAAGAAAAAGATGGTCACAATTAGCTCATGGAAAACTGCTACATGTACAGGGCTGCCATGGTCAGTGAAAAGTCAGGGGCAAAAATGCCAAAGTTAGGGAAAAGTCAGGAAATTTTTTATAGGAAAATTCTAATTTCCTGCTTAAAGTCAGGGAAAAACCAGGGAATTATATATTTAGGCTGACACAAGCTCCCGTTACTGAATGCATACTGAACGTGTTCACAAGAAACTGCAAACAGATGAAGCTGACCATATACATGTAATCTTTGTGTAAAATGTCATAGATGTGGTCAGTGAAAATTTGCCGTTGGTCAGGGAAAAGTCAGGGAACGTTTTTTTGTTCTGATGTGTGGAATCCCAGACGTAGAGGTCATGGAAAGGCGTGTAATTGCAGAAGGTCTTCAGAGTAGGAACCCCGAACAAACACGGGGTTTGTACGATCATGAAAAAGTCATGGAGTTTAAAAATACGTGTTCCATGTCTGTAAAAGTCATGGAATTTAAGAAAATGATCTTAGGTCATGTAAAAATCAAATAATTTTTTTTGCGCTTTGATTCGTTTTGTTGCAAATTAAAATGTTTAATACATAAAACAGTTGCCATTTTGTATCTCTTATGCCATTATTTATTTTGTAATTCGGTTACCTTTTAGTACCTGGCACCAGATCTGCGGCAGCCATGATTGGAGCTGACTCCTTGTCACAATCGGGAAGTAGAGGGCAAGATCTTACATCTTCCCTCGGATTGGAGGCTGTTCCTCTGTCACTCACTCAAGGATCTACCCAGATTATGCCCAAACACGTTGCATCCACTCTCACAACTCAGGTTCGATCCAGACCCCTGCCAGCGATACTACCAGCCCCGCCAAAACCAACAGTCACTGTGTCTGGACAGCCAGGAAGTGCATCTCCTGCTGCTGGCACTGTGCGGAAGCTGCCGCAAATTCTACCCGCGCCTGCGAAGAATGTGACGGTCATCCAACCGGTTTTACTACCTGTTGTACCTGTTACAGCTTCGGCTGGGCAGCTTGGAACGTCACTTCCGTTGGTGTTGTCCTCGGCAGTGCCATCAACTGTAGTGTCGACAAGTGATGGAACACCTGTTCAGTCAACAGTGCTTCCAACTAGTGCTAGCTCCCTAGGGCAAGAACCATTGACCACAGTTGATCAAGAAATCCGAATGGTTCTGGAAACGACAGAAACGCCCTGTTCAGTAGTTCCAAGTGGAGAGATGCTCAGGTATCAAGAATCTGTACATACTCCACAGAAACAACCTGGGACAGATTCCCAAGCACCAGTCTCTACTGCAGCAGTTGGGCTTTCTGTAGCCGAAGGTGAACCTAACACCTTATCTGAAGATGATTCTCTTCTTCTGTGTTCAGAAACTCTGGACATTTCCTCCGCTGTGAGGGAGGCTTCCCCAACAAAACCGTTCTTGTCCAAAGAAGCTCCAACTCAGAGTATTAGAGAGAATGACAGCTTTGAAAGTTTGCTTTCGCTCCACACTGAACAAACTTTGCTTAAGCCTAGCGAAGTAAGCAGTGATAAGGCTATGGACAAGGATGACATTCAAGCTGGACAGTCTTATACCAGCACTGGAGTTGACAATACTGTGAAGGCTGGAGAGATGATTGCTGCTGTGTCCTCAAGCGAGGTAGCTTCATTGGAGAACGTTTTGCTACAAGAACCTGTTGGCTCTAGTGACACTAATTTGGAAGACACAACTGATAAGGGTAAGAACGGTTTTGGTAACTCGAATGTAGCAGCAAAGGATTGCGACTCCAGTACTAGCAGCTCTGTTGTTGATTCTGACAATTTGAAAGATCCGGAAACGAAAACTTCAGGGTTAGTTTTGGGTGAGCAGGAGATGCAAACGGCGCCGCTAAGCGTTCTTTTTCACAAATCGATGCACCATTCATCTGAGAAACGCTTTGAACAGAACACAGTCGATGATCCTGGTGACAGTGTTGAAGGTAAATGTGACGAGAGTACTTCATTTAAGCAAACTGAAATGCAGGATCATTGTGCGGCTGGAGTTGCTAAGAAAGAGGAATCTGCAAATAAACCTACGAAAGCTAATGAAACTGTTGTCAACAAGGCTTTCCTTTCTGACAAGGAGTCGAAGCAGATTTCGGAGAGCCCAAGTGTAATTGTTGAAAAGCTATGCGATGTGACTTCCTTCTCGTACTGTACTTCAGAGTTACTTCAGCCCTTAAGCGCCTCAGAGAAGCCATGCCAGCAACACCCTAAGGAGTATGAGGAACCTGCTACGGTTGGTACCCTTACCGGAAAGGTAATGAGTAGACACGAAGTGGGTATTGGCCAGGCCCCTCTGGGCCACACCCCTCTAGAAGAGGGGCGCTATTCCGAGTCATCTTCAGAGCACTCCGCAGGCGAACTGATAATAGAAAGTGAAATGTGCACATCGTTAGGCGAACAAGGATCACAGGAGTTGTCCTCACAAGACGTGAATGTAGATATTTTGTCGACTGGAAGCACCAGCAGTTCCAATGACAGTACAGAAAAGGAGATGACAGACAAGGAACGGAAGGCTTTGGAGGCAATCGCAAATGTAAGGACCAGTGGAAGGAAGCGCAAAGCCCCCCTGGCTCTAGATGTGTCACCCCCCCGGCCAGGAGCAGGTTGGATCAGGAGTGCAGTAAGGTGAGGATAGCCTTTGCTGACGTATAAAAAAGGGAGAAACAAAGATGTACTAAAGGGCCAGATCACATATCCCAGCGTCCTCTGTACTTTATCTATCTTTTGGTTTCATCAAGTCATTCGAAAATTTAATAATATATCACGGTAGTCCAACATTAATCATGGAACTTAAGTTCAAGGCCTTTAGAATAAAAATATAGCTTTATTAAAAAAACGTTCTGGTACCCGAGGGTGAAATACAACGATTAACAAAGAAATTATTTAAAAAAATTATAAAACTTTACAATAATACCATGCTACCGGGGACTGGGCCGGCTTACAGTATTTAACTATAAAATGGCAAAAATACATAATAAAAAAAACCCGCCTTTTCTTGTGCAGTAGGTGTGCCAATTTAGAGTTGACATTGCTACAGATTGATTTGAATGCCTCTAAACACAGATTGTGGCGCCTAACGCTCGGCCGGGGACAGCTCGATACGATGTTATCAGTACATCTCGCTAGTTTGCAATGTACGTCAATTTTAGATGACAGTTTCTACATCTCATAGTTTTCAACTGCTAGAAACCAAAGCGCGTGCAAAGGATGCCAGAGTCCCGATATGGGCGTTCTACACTACCTTTTAATACCGGGCTTTTTTATCTCAAATATAACGGAGGAGGGATTTGGTCCCCACCTTAACTTTTTTTTTATAAGTGCTAATAACGTCTAAGTAATTAGTCTATAATGCATCTTTTGCAATTAGTTAATTAAGTTATAACGTAATATGACGTCATACTTCTGCCATCTTGACTTCATGGCAGCCATATTGCATTTTTTATGACGTCAGAAAATAGCTTTAATTGACTTAAAAGTTGTTGAAATATCAGAAATGGTCTTCGGTCAGCTGGACCTATTATTTATTGAAACAGAGCCCGTACTAAATAACGTTTCATGAAAAAGTTGGCTTTTTGATAAAAGTGTCAGTCAGAAATACAGTTTCTACGGCAACGAGAAGAGTTGCGTAGTCACAAATTTGTTAAAAATTCTCCGTAGAAAATTTGTTTTGGAAAGAGTCATTAAGCTTCAGAAAGTTAGTTAGTATCGTTTCGGAGTAGCATAAGAATAAGTCTTAGGGGGGCGATTTGCCCTCTCCCTCGCCCCCCCACCCCCCCCCCTTCCCGTAAAGGTAGGTTTAAGGTAAATTCTGTATTTAAAGCTATTTTAGAAAAGGTTGACATTGTGCAAAATTATATACCCCGACCGAAAGGAACTATGGGTTGCCGTAGAGAACGAATAGTATTGTGAGCTGCTGTCTTGTTTAAAATTATAAATTCTACATCAAAACAATCACCAGAGTGGGAATTAGCAATTCATGTTACGCAAT